>VDFB02384024.1:0-43482 GCA_007258455.2 Sequoia sempervirens
TTTTGCTTAAAAGATGGATTACCTTTCAAAAGTCATTTTTTTGTACATTTCCAAAGAGGAGAAAAGTGTTTTGGAGAGAAGCACATACTTCTGGAGTAGCTGGTCATTTTGGGGTCACAAAAACAATATTTAATTTGTAGTGGTATGTATACCGGCCCTATAGACAAAAGATGTAGTGAAATATATTCATAGTTGTAAATTATGTGGTGGTAGCAAGTCCAATAATTGAAAATTACGCTTATGTCAGCTACTTCCAATCCCAACTCGTCCGTGGGTGAATATTTCAATGTATTTTGTTGCAGGATTGGCCATGACATGAAAATGGCATGATTGTTTGATTGTATTGGTTGATAGATTTAGCAAAATGTGTACTTTGATTCCATGTAGGAAAACATTGACTAGGAAGGATGCAACTAAATTGTTTTATACAAATATATGGATTCACCTTGGTTTGCCTCAAAGCATCATTTTAGACTGAGATTCTAGAATTCTTGGTATATTCGGTGCACACTTTTAGGAAAATAGATACCAAGTTGAATAGGAGCATGACCTTCCATCTACAAACAGATGAACAAACTAAAGTGGTAAATAGGACCTTGGTTTAGATACTTCATAGATATAATTTGAAGCATGTGAAGGCATTGGATGAGAACATAGCATATATTCAATATTCCTATTACATGGTAGTGCATTTATTGACTAATCTTTCACCATTTGAAACATGCTATGGCTTTATACCTCCTAGCCTACTAGATGTGCTTGTGGGACAACCGTATGAGAAAGGTAAAGAGAATAACTCAGAGGTGGAAGAGCTGAGAATTTCATTAAACCTAGCAGGCAAGTGCAGCTCCAGGTTCAAGAAAAGCTTAAGGACAACCAAGAGAAGAAAAGGTGACATGACTAGCATTACACTGAACACAATTTCAAGATGGGTGATCAAGTTTGGTTTTATATGTGCAAGGAGGATAGGATGCAAGAAGCAGCAAGAAAGATTTTGAAATGGATGGGCTTTCCTTTCCTCAATTGCAAGGAAGATGCATATACTTCATACCATGTCAATGCATGTCTAGATAGCTTTAAATGAGTAAAAGAAATCTACTAAGAGGAATTTCATAATATAACTTTATTTGAGAAATTCACTTATCAAACTTTTCCACATTCACTTTTTCATCAAATGGTTGAATCTCTATCTTAGCCTTTGCTTTGAATGGGAGTGAGTTTCTCTTGTTCAAGGTCTCACCATGCTCATTCGTAGTCTTGGGCTCCTCTTCTTCCACTTTTAGGGTTTCTTGAATGCCCCATTTCTGAGATATGACCATCAACGCACTCTCAAACATGCCTATTGAGAAATCATAGCAACATTTGCCTCTAATTTTCTAAATCTCTCCTCAACCTCATCCATATCTCTTCTACCTTCATGTGCCATCCTTCTTTGTGCTTGATTCCATCAACAGTTTCCAATTTTAGGCTCAAATTCTCTTGAATCTCTATTACCACTAGACCATGTAGTGGGCATAAATTTGCAATCCCACTAAAAAAATTAGTTAATACCACCTATAGTCTTCCCAAACCTACTTTGATACCAATCTAATCTTTAAACTACTCTAGATATTCAAAAATATATCACCAATTATGAATCTCTAATGCTAAGTACTCAATACAACCTTCAAATAAGTTTAATATGAGAAATATTGTACTAAATTCAAAGCAATAGGACGCATAGAATGAAACAGAACACATGACAACGATTGTGATACAAGATTCGGTTTGAAGAAACACAAAATACCTATGCTCCCCCAAGTTTTTGGGACGAGGACGATAGGGGGCAAGGGGGTGTGTTTTTGGTATGGAAATTTCAAATATTCATTTGATATCATTTATAAAGCATTCATCATAGGCATTATAGAACCTTAATACATGACATTGGACTTCAATTGAGATTTCAAATGAGAATTGACAAACAAATTAATGAAATTTAAATGCTTTCACTATCAATGTGCATATATATTCTATAAGAATTACAACAAAATGCCCAAAGGTTGTAACTTTCAACTACAAAATAACAAAAACCTAGAAAATATATAGCTGTCCCTAATCAGCATCTGAATCCAGTAGGTCCGTATCAAAATCAATGCTTGAGCCCAAGTCATTGCCACTATAAGGAACTACCTCAAGCAATGGAACCCCAACCAATCCTTCATGTGTCTCCTCCTCGTCAATTTATATAGCATCTTTGGGACCAAAATCCCAACATGAGGCTAGGGTCTAGTGATACTAAAAGGTCTATTGATCCTATAGCTGCAAGGCACTATGTACAACCACCATCTAGAGGTAAGGTTGTTCCTCCTAACTAATTGAATGAAGCTATATGTGTACTAGTTCCTCTCTGCAATAGAAAACTAACAACCTATGAAAGGCGGCAAATGGCAAGTATCCTCAACTTTGATGCATCCTTGCCATGCCACATCAACCATCCAATAGGGTTAGTTTGAGCTAATGTAGCTCTATTGGTCCTCCACCTCTAGTTTGTTGAAAGTTGGACCATGGAAATTGACAAATGCAAGCCACTATGTGCAAAGTAAAGAAGATTCCTCATCAATACACATTTTTCGATGGGCCTTCATGAGCTCTCTTTCACCTCTTCATCATGAGATAGAGGCACTCTTCCAGGTTTAGTTACATACAAGTTACAAAAATTAAAATTTTAAAAAAGATTAAGAATTTAGAACTCAAATGATAGAGTGAATGCTATTAAAAAGAATGCAAATAATTTACAAGTTAGCAACATCAATAAATTAACTTTTTAAAAATTTAATAATAAAACCAACAATTAACAAGCATTAATTGTAAAGCCTCCTGAACCTCAAGCATTCTCTCTAACAAAATGAAGTAGCTAACATATCTAATATCCACAAGCTTGAGGAATTCCTTCCTCGAAAAAGTCATGAACAAAGCAAGTGAAGTGTGATGGTTGCAAATGAACATTTGCACATCTCTAGCCTCTAACACCACTACCTTAACCCAATGTGTCTTCTCAATGTCCTTCAATGCATTGTTTAATGCATAAACATGACATGGGGTCCAAAAATGTGCTTCTAAGCATTCTCCACCATCAAGTCAGCTAACTTACACAAACAGGTTGAATCAGTCACCACTTATTCAACATTAGAGGATCCAACCTCTTTTATGGCATTCTTCCAAAATTGAAATTGGAAGTTTGCATCCTTCATCTTTCCTGAACAATAAATAGCTCTAAGAAAATATGAGTTAGCTAAACTTGTGACAATAATATTGATGAGTGGTTGATGTTTGACGTCAGCCCACCCATCCATGATGATGGAGCATCCATCTCTTATCCAAGTTTGTCTCATTACTTTCATCAACATGCTCACCTTAGAATATTCTCTATTAAGGAGGGTGGTGTGTAGCTTATGTTTTCTAGGTGGGACAAATGAGAGACCAGCAGCTGTCACATCTTTGAACATTTGCTTAAAATAGGGAGAAAGTACAACATGAAATGGTATGGCATGAGCATTAAAAAACTTAACAATAGAAGACTCAACCACCTCATGTGATTTTAAGTTGAACATCTCTACAATACTAGTTTTTTTTCTTTCCCTTGGTAGAAGTAGAACCCTCTCCCCCTTAAATTCCAACATTTGCAGTTCATGTAGGCAACGACACACTAGGTTGCATACTCTCCAATGGGATTTCGTTCTTTCTTGCCTCTCCCTCCATATGCAGTCTAGTTAGCCTTTACAGCTTATAGTCTATAATAACCCTAACCCCCATGGACCAAGATTATTGCGATTACCCTTGCTAGTTTGACAATGATATTTGTCAAACTAATCTTGATGGTTCAATTTAACTTCCATATATGCAATCAAGGTACACAATAATTTTCAATTGCTTTGCAAATTCCGATCTAATGCAAATGTGTATACAGACATTACATTTTGAAATCTCCCAGCTACAGATACATATATAAATAGTGAAGCTATTGTCTTCAGAAATTTATAATTTCCAGATACAAAGCGATATCTTAGAATATAAATATTATCTTTAGATATACATACATAAGCTCAAGCTTAACACAATATACCTCAAAATGACATCAAATACAATATTAATAAATGTTGGATGTACTATTCTCATCCAGAACAATCTTTAGCACTTCAACTCCCCTTCCTATGTGCCCATCGATGAGTATCAGACTTCAGTATTTGCAAGCTCTTCATATGATGTCCATGGTTTATATGATAACCTTAATATAAGTCTTGTGGCTTCAATATAATGGCACGAACTCTATGACTGAATGATTCCCACCCAAAATTGATTTGATTTTTTCTGAGTTTTGACCTTTCAAAATCTTTGACCAGCATATAGGAGGGTTTATGTTTTTGTTTTGTTTTGCATTTTTTCCTATTTTTTTGGTGGTTTGAGTTTTATGCATATAACATGACATAAACAATTGTTGGAAATAGAAGATTGTAATGTCCCCACTTTGGCCATTAGCTCTTCATTTGGTTTTAGCCTATTTCTAGAAACCCATAGGCTTGTTTGAGGTAAAATCAAGGTTTCCTTCTTCGGAGGTTCTATGGCATTTTAGGGAGTTTACTATTTATAGTAAATTCTATTTTTGGCAGTATGCAGTTTTCAGTCTTCAGGTCTTCATTTTCAGTTGGAGCAATTAAATGAGTTCAAGTTTTGGCTTCTGAAAACTTTATATTGGTGAATTTCATGAATAAAGGCATTAATGTTATAATTTGCAGTTGACCCCCTTGGCCTAGGGAAATAACTTTATGTTGTTCTTAAAACGTGGACTTTAAGGGGGATGCCTTCATAAGAATTAAATATTATTAAGTCTTTAATGCCTTGGGAAAAGTGGACGCCTTTTTCCTTGGAGATATTATTTTAAAATAAAGTTTTAATGTGCCTTGATAAAGTGGACGCCATATTGAGAAGTTAGAAGATTTTTGGAAATTTGAAGAGTCATTGGTGACTCTTGGCGTACCTTCTTGGGAAATTGAAGAGTCTTCTATTCTTCTATAAAATGAATGCCTTGTTCCAGCTTTTCTCATCCATGAATTATGCTAATGTTATGCTGTCGAAATGACAACTTGGTTTTTACTTTGAGGGATGCTTACCTCCTAGTTTCAATCCAATTTCGTGTTTGAAATACAACACCTAGTTGGTTTTCATTGCTGCTTCTCATCCAGACTAGCAGATTGAACTCAACAATTGAAGTTTTTAATGATATTTCCAGTTTTGAAGTTGCTGATGCAGTCACAGCTGAAAGTGGTTTTTGCATACAGCTTTTTGTGTGAATTTAATTTGCTTGTGGCTACTTTTCCAATCCATTCCTACACCCAAGGCGACCATCTTTGGAGAGTTTCAGATTTTAATTTTGAGTTGTTGATTTTTACTTGTCAAAATCGCCCCTCATGAAGGCCGTACCATTCTTGCTGCATTGGGATTCGTGTAAGAATTAAATTATGAGTTTTTGTTGCTGTTTCTTCATCTGATGTTGGGCGCCTATCTTCCAGCAGCTCATTGGTTTTCGTTTCACACAAAACGGAGGTATTTTGAGTGAGTTGTGAATATTTCTTTGAATTTCACAGTTACTGATCAGAATTTCCAGAATTGTTATTTTACATCAGACTTGTTTAAGTTTGAATCTCCAGTCCTTTCTTCATCATTTATTGTTGATGTCTAACATAGAATCATCCAATATCATGGTACATTGAATCTATTGTAATTTTCATGTATTTGCAGCTCTTTTTCCATATTGTAAGACTGTAAACAGTAGTACTGTTCCAGTCCTTTATTGCTGCAATTCTTTCTTTAATTTCACATTAGTACCCCTGGATGGTTTACAGCCAGTGTGGATAATTGGATTTGTATTACTCTCGTACCCACTCTCAAGTGGTGAATCCCCACTCATAAGTGGATGCCTACCGCAGCAGACGAACTGTTTTAATTGTAGTCTTTTCCCCCCACTGTTTGGTGGTAGTGTGGAAATTCTCTTATGGCTGGTTATTCGCCTATTAGTTTTCAGTTTTCAATCAATCACTCCGTCATATGTTAGCACCTCGCCCTCAGTGGGATCTTGAGTGCACATTCTTGACGTTGAGTTTGTTCCATTTTCAAGTATTGTTCATTAGTTGCTCCGCCATATGACAACACCTTTCCTTCATTGGGATTGAGTGTGCATTCTTGGCGTTGAGTTTCTTTTAAGCTTGGTTTTCAATTTGATGCTAACGCTAATCCAGTTGGCTAGTGCTGGTTTATGTTGTGTAATTCTATCGAAAAAATTGGTTAGCATATTTCAAAGATAACGGAAGAATGCAATAGTTCTATTGCTAAAATACTGAAATTACATAAATGTGGGCTAAATGCAACATACCCATTCATCCATAGACCTAGAAATGAACTATTCCAAGGCTGAAATAAAATTCTCAGGTCTGATATAATTCTGGGTCAGCAAATTTGAGCTCTTCCAACTCTAAATATGACTCCACAATTTAGCTCCAGGTACGAGATGATTTCTTTTAAATACTCCTCACATTATGCATATATTTAACAACATCATTCAGTTTGGGTTTCCAAAAGATTGGATAACCAACTTAGCCATACCCCTATTCAAGAGTGGGGATGCTAACAACCCATCTAAGTATCGTACCATCATGATCAATCCTTTGTTTGCAAAATTGTTTGGCAGCATGATTGAGCACAGAATCAGCAAATGGGCAGAAATTAAAAATAAGAGAGCAAAGGGGCAAGCGGGTTTTAGACCAAAACATTCAACAATCGATCATGGCATCACTTTAAGGCATATCATTGAAAAGATTTGGGATGAGAAAGAGGAAGCCTTTTGTTGTTTTGTGGACTTCAAGAAGGCTTTTGAAACAGTGCCTAGGCAAAAGTTGTGGGATAGAATGAAGGATCTTGGCATTCCTGAGTATTTTAGAGCTGCTGTCCATAGGCTTTATGAAGAAGTTCGGGTAAAATTCAGAACTCAGGCAAGTACTTTGAAAAGCTTTAGGAGTGATATTGGGGTTAAACAAGGCTGCCCTCTTTCTCCTACACTCTTTGGCCTATATATAGATAAGCTTGAGGAGTGGTTGAATTTGGAGGGTGGAGAAGGGGTTCCTTTAGGAGTGTATGTTGTAAAGCTTCTTTTATATACAAATGATCTTATTTTGATTGCTAGGTCTATCCAAGGGTTGCAAGCGCATTTGGCTGCACTTGAGCATTTTTGCAAGGATGTTGGTATGCAAGTTAACATTAGTAAGACCAAGATCATGGTTTTCTCTAAGAAGAAAAAAAATCAGTTCGACTTTTATTTTGAAGGAAGTATCCTAGAGGAAGTAACGGAGTATAAATACCTGGGAATTGACTTCAACAACAAGCTATGTTGGGAAACTTGCAGAAGGAAAAGTACCTTGGGAGGGTGGAGAGCCCTTTTTTCTCTCCAAAACAGGTGCAGAGAGGCAGAGCTATGGGATTGGAAAACTATTCAAATATTGTTTGAGCTGTTAGTTATACCGGTGGTCCTTTATGGATGTGAAATTTGGGCTAGCAACACTTCTAGCATCAAATGGGCACAAATAGAGAGAATTCAAAAGCATTTGATCACAAGCAAATTCAAACTAAAAGCTTTGATTCCTTATGAGATACTTCTTGCTGAAACGGGGGCAATTCCTATTGAGGCCATCGCTATGGTGAGTCTTTTGAGATATTTGAAAAAGGTTGAGCAGATGGAAGCTCATCGGTGGCCAAATGTTGTTTTTAGAGGTGTCTTAGGGGCGAGAAAAAAGGCATGGATGAAACAAAATTGAAAGTGGATGAACAAGTGGAACATTCACTTCAGCGAGTGCTCTAATAATAGCAAGGAATTAAAGTTATATGTGGTTGAAAAATTTCGCAAGGCTATGTGGACAAGAGCAGTTGGGAGAAACAAAAAATATTATGTAGAAGGATTTAATCCCAATTTGGACCATCAACAAAAGGCATATATAGAGGCAAATATTTCATGGAAATCAAAGATTCTCATTGCACAATTGAGGACTAACTCATATCGTCTTCAGTGTGAAACGGGGAGATGGAAAAGGCCAAAACAAGTTTGGGAAGAGAGGGTTTGTATCTTTTGTGCAAATGGGCAAGTGGAAACTGAAAAACATTTTATCCTAGATTGTAAAGCTTATAGTGACATCAGAGGAAGCTACATAAGTGGGTTAACAGCTGCAAATTTTCAAGATTTATTTAGCATGGAATGGTTGGGCAGAATGGGAGAACTCATTATCAAACTTAATGGCACGAGAATAGCACTTCACAATGCTAAAATAGCAGGGGTCACTGTCCCATAGGCCTTCTTTTGGTCTCGTGGACGTTAAAAGTCTTCTATTCTATTCTACTGTAAGTGAATTTCCAGCTCCAAGACCCTCAAAAAACTCCACTCGGCACCTAGGGTTTGATACCCAAATGCCCAATGGCGTATGCCTGATTGAAATACTTTTGTAAGATGGTAGAAATGTCCTCAAAAAGGGCTGATCTACAACCTCATAAGAATTTATGCCCTTCCAAATAACTGATCTGCAATAGCCTTCCTAAATAAACAATGCCAAACTGATAACAAAGCTTCTCTATGATGTATTTTCCTTCTAGAATGCTGGGGCTAAGTCCAACACTCCCTTCTCCCAAGAGTTTTCATTCCTAGAAGGCCAAATCTGCATGTAGAAACCCTTCTTGAGCTCCAACCAGCATGCTACTCTGAAAATATAACCTCATCATGTGTCAAATGGCAGCCTCAAACTCATTTTATAACTTTTTGACTTCCTCCAAAAAGGTCAACCCCTTTTTAGGGTTTTTAACATGGCAACATGAACACTTTTTCAGTATTTTTAATAAAAATTGCTTGGTCTCCTCATACTAGGTGCGGTTTTTCATTAAGCCCCCTTTTTAATCATTTAAGTTGTTTTTAAAGCTCTCAAGTTATGTCTCTAGGCATCATAGCACAAGGGGGGGTGAACTTTTCACTATTTGTCTTCTAATTCTCTATTACTATTCACCCTTTCACTATTCCATTAGAGCCAACTTTAATATTTCCAAATTATTCCTAAATTCATCCTTTGAACTCCAGACTGAAGGCTCGAAAAGCTTCCCGTGAGGCTCCGCAACCCCCAGTTGGGTCCCCTAACCATACTACTGACCTACGGGAACCCTAGTAGTAGGCCAACCTTTGCTAATATCAGAGTTGCCTAAGGAAGATACATTACAATGACAAGAGCGGCTCTGACTTGTAACGATATTTTATTATTAACCGATTGAATGATTACAATGGAGATGTTAGTTTTATGATCAGATGTAAATAAGCAGATTTAATTCAAAAAATCAAACACACAAACACAGAATATACCCTGGGAAAACCCTCCTCTTGAGGGAGAGAAAACCCAGCAACAATATATCACTTATATATTGAATGATAAACAGTAGTCTCCTTTACAATGAGGCCAATTATGAGGCCAAGTAATGACACCACAATCACACAGAAATAATATGATGCCTTTGCTGATGATAACTCAGCCTCCTTCAATATATCGATTTGTACTTGATGAACTTCTTCTCACACTTATTCGTACTTATGGCTATCGAATGAATATAAATAATGAATGATACAATGAATAAGCATTGAACATATATACAAGAGAGGAGAGGATGCGTCTCTTCAAGACTTCATGTCGGCCTTCACCAAAAAAGGCATCTCCATGATACATGAAGTTGGCCTCAATAAATCGTACGTCTTCAAGAATTCGTGTCTCCAAGATGTCAGCCTTATAAACAATAATTAAATATTAATTAATGTGAAATGATGAAGCGCCTCTTCATCAATCAATGCCTTACAAATTAAATAACCGTTAGGCTATTATTTAATTTGTTCTTCATAGATTGAACTAGGCTGGAAGTAGAAGGTCGACGCTGCCCTGTAACATCAACACTCCCTCTCAGCTAGGGAGGATACTTCCAGCTGTATAAGACATATCACCTCATCGTGATGTCAAACACCATGGCTACTCCCATATGTGGAAAAGAAACATATCACCTCATCGTGATATCAACTATCATGGCTAATCCCATGAATGGTGAATGCACACAAGTGCCCATCACGGAATCACTAAACGTGGCGTTGTCACCTCATCGTGTTCACCATGGCTACTCCCAGAGGGTGAAAAGCACAAGTACAAGAAAATCATCACGAACTCTCTCACGTGATGTTGTCATCGAGTCACACACATGACATCCACCATGGCTACTCCTAGAGGGTGGAAACAAGGGCTTTCACCTCAAATCTCTCTCACAAAGAGAAATGCATTAACAAGGGCTTGCACCTCAAATCCCTCTCACAAAAAGAAATACATTAAACAAGATCACTGATGTTGAGACTCCCTCTCAACTAGGGCTTCATTCTCCACCATACCAAGCTTGTCTCGAAAGTACACAAACTTTATTCTGGAGAGAGGCTTAGTGAGAATATTTGTCGTCTACTCATCAATGATGATATACTTCAACTGGATCACTTTCCTTAATACCATATCTCTGATATAGTGATATTTGATCTCAACATGTTTAGATTTGTCATGAAACACAAGATTGACAGAAAGCTTCACACAGCTTTGATTATCACAATGGATCACAATCAGCTCCAATGATTGTTCAAACAATCCTGCAAGGAGCATCCGAAGCCACACTGCTTCTTGAGCTACCACACAAGCTGCAATACACTCGACCTCTGCGGTGCTCAATGCCACTAATGACTGCTTCCTACTACACCAGGATATCATTGCAAACCCCAAACTGAAGCAACATCTAGAGGTGCTCTTCCGATCAGTAACACACCCTGCCCAATCAGAATTAGAATATCAATGCAGCTTCAGGTCCACACCAGAAGAATATCTCAAGCCATACCCAACTATGCCACGCAAGTATCTCAGGATATGCTATGTTGCAACTAGATGTATTTGCCTTGATTCACACATGAACTGACTAAGTGCACTCACTGCATAGCAAATATCTGGTCTAGTATTGACTAGATACATCAATGATCCAATCAACTTCTTGCACATCATGGGATCCACCAGATTTGAACTAGCTGCAGCCTCTTTTAGCTTCTACAAGTTGGTCTCCATAGGCATAGACATGGATTTGCAATCCATCATACCAAATCTCTTCAGAATGTCAACTGTATACTTCCCTGGACTCAGAATGATCTCATTTGGCTTCTACCATACTTCTAAACCAAGGAAGTAGTGCATGAGACCAAGATCCTTCATTTCAAATTCAGAAGCTAACTCCTTGCATTTGATAATGAGGTGATCTTCTCCAGTAAGAATTACATCATCAACATAGAGAACCAAGATCAATGCTTCACCATCAATTACCTTGAAGTATAGGTTTGAATCAGCATCATTCTTGGAGAAGCCTAAGCTTAACAGGTATCGATCAATTCTTTCATACCAAGCACAAGGAGCCTGCTTAAGACCGTACAAAGCCTTCTTCAACCTACAAACATGAGACTCCTTCCCATGAACCTCAAAGCCCTCAGGTTGCTCAATATACCTCTTCCTCGATTACACCATTTAGAAATGTTGTCTTCACATCCATCTGGTGTATCTTCCATCCCTTAGATGCAACAATGGCAATGATGGTCCTAATGGATGCATAATGAGCAGCTGGAGCGAAGGTTTCCTCGTAGTCTATTCCCTCTTTCTAAGAGAATCCTCTAGCCACAAACCTAGCCTTGTACTTCTCGATGCTCCCATCAACCGCATGCTTGATCTTGAAGAGCCACTTAGAAGAAAAAACAGATTTTCCTTCAGATCTAGGTACAATGTCCCAAACATCATTCTTGAGGATGGATTGATACTCTCTTTAGCCATAGCACCTCTCCATATTTGTTGACTAGTAGCTTCCTCAACACTAGAAGGCTATGACTCAATGATTTGACTCATCAAAGCAACATAGCTTGAAAACTTATGAGGTCTCTTGCTTTCTCTGAAGGTTCCTCTCGGGGCTGCGAACCTTTCTACCTCCTGCATTGTTTGCCTGGCCCAAAGAGGTCCCTTACGACCAATCACAATGTCTATAGGCCCATCAGTAGGTTCCAAAGGCTCAACTGGATCATCATCTTCTTTAGGATCAATAGCCTCCCTCTGAATCTCAGGAGTATGGTCAACTTTCATATCCTGAGGAGACTCTTGGTCTTCACTGTCTATCTCCATGTGGATGCCCCTAGACTTCTTGAATGCAACATCTTCAAATGTAGCATCCCTGTTGATCTCAATTAGTTTTATGTCCTGGAATGTACACTCTGTAGGCTTTTGAAGATTCACTGTAGCCCACAAATATTCGCTTCTTGCCAAACGGTTCCAGCTTTGTCCTTTTATCTTTAGGTAAATGAACATACACTGGACAACCAAAGACCCTCAAATGACTTACTTTCGGCTTCACCCCTGTGAATGCTTCTTCGGGAGTCATGTTCTCCAAAATGCAGTGAGGGCTTCTATTCTAAACATAAACAGCTGTCCTAGATGCTTCAGCCCAAAGGAAGGTTTGCAGATCTTGGTCATGAATCATGGCTTTGGCTACTTCTACAATAGATTTGTTCTTCCTTTATGTAACACCGTTCTGTTGAGGATTGTAAGGGACACAGAACTCCCTCTTAATCCCTGCTTCAATGCAAAAGTTACAGAAGCTTCTAGAGATGTACTCTCCTCCGTTGTCGGATCTCAAAACTTTGATCCTCTTCCCGGATAAGTTCTCTACCTGAGCTTTAAATTCTTTGAACCTCTCAAGTACTTCTTCAGATTCTTTAGATTTCAAGAAATAAATCCAAGTCTTTCGAGAGTAGTCATCAATAAAAATAATGTAATACAAGAAACCACTCAAAGAAGCAACAAACATTGGACCACATAAATCAGAATGAATAAGATCTAGAATACATTTAGATCTACTTTCACTACTATGAAATGGACCTTTAGTATTCTTACCCAATGCGCAACCTCTGCAAGTGCCTTCATGCTCCTGGTTGAGTTTAGGAAGGCCCGTGACCATCTTCTCCATGGTTGGTAGTGCTCGAAAGTGAAGGTGAGCAAGTCTTGTATGCCAAAGTTCACACGAACTTGAAGAATCATGCAACAAGGCCTGAAGTGGACGAGTGCAAAGTCTGTAGAGGCTCTCATGTCGAACTCCAATCACACGAGCAGTCTTGATACTTGAGTTCTTTGGCCATGCAAGAACTTTACCTTTGGAGAATGCAACTTGGTACCCCTTGTCTTCCAAGGCTGAGATAGAGACAAGGTTCTGCTTGATACCTAGAACAAATAGAACATCACTCAACTGTAACGAGATGTCAGAATCTAATTGAAGAGAAGAGGTCCCAACAGCCTTCACGGTATAGCTAGCATCATCACCAATAATGACTTGAACACTAGAATCTCTCTCCACCAAATTAGATAGATGCTCTCTAAATCCGGTGATGTGGCAAGAGGCACCACTATCAATCAACCAAGTATTGTTGTTTGTAGGCACATTGCTTGATAAAGCAGAATAGAATAGGAAACCACTTGAATCCTTCTACGAAGAGATCTCACCCACATCTGCAATTGAAGCTTGCTACTTAGGCCTGGTTGGGAAATCCTTTGCATAAAGACCAAACTTGTCACATTTAAAACATTGAACGTGAGAAAGTTCCTCCTTCTTAAATTCAAGGGCACCATCAGAACCTTTATCTCTATTCCTCTTGAAGTACCCTTTCTTTCCTTCTTTTCCTTTCTTCTTTGAGGATTGAGCGGCAAGAACATGAATGTTTTCATTTGTAGAGCTTTGACCAATGCCTCTTGTAGCCAATCTCGATTCTTCTTGAAAACAATCTGCTCTCAAACGATCAAACTTAGGAAGTTTTTGATCTCACACTCGGTGATCTTCTTGAAAACAATCTGCTCCCAAGATGGAGGAAGACCATTAAGAGCCAACATAGTCAAATCCTTGTCATCAACAATATGCCCAATGGTAGAGAGCTGATCTCTCAACTCGGTGATCTTCATGAAGAATGTGATGACGAAATCTCCTTTTGCCATCTTGATGTGATGAAGTTGTTGCTTTAATGCAAGAGCTCGACTTGTGTTGTTGATCTCATACATCTCCTCCAAGGTCTTTAACATATCTCTTGCTGTTTTCAACTTGGAGATGATTGGCACAGTGTGGTCTTTCACAGAATCAACCAACAACTTTTTCACCTTAGTGCCATTCCTCTTCCATTGTTACTTCTTATTCTCATCGGTTGGTTCGAGAACTTCCCCCTCCACAAACGCAACTAACTCATTTTCGTCCAAAGCGAGCATGACTCTAAACTTCCAAGATGTGAAGTTTGATGCGCCCTCAAGTCTATCTTCTATCTTCAGCCCGTTCAACATCTTGACAATAAGATAGATGCAATCAAAGATGAGAATAAGAGTGGATGATAGTGCTGCTTGACTAAATTTGATCACAATCTTTCTTATACCCGCTCTGATACCATGTTAGTTTTATGATCAGATGTAAATAAGCAGATTTAATTCAAAAAATCAAACACACAAACACAGTATATACCCTGGGAAAACCCTCCTCTTGAGGGAGAAAAAACCCAGCAACAATATATCACTTATATATTGAATGATAAACAATAGTCTCCTTTACAATGAGACCAATTATGAGGCCAAGTAATGACACCACAATCACACAGAAATAATATGATGCCTTGGCTGATAATAAACTCAGCCTCCAATATATCGATCTGTACTTGATGAACTTCTTCTCACACTTATTCGTACTTATGGATATCGAATGAATATGAACAATGAATGATATAATGAATAAACATCGAACATATATACAAGAGAGAATGAGTGGTGCGGTGCTCACTCCAAGCACATTTTGGCAAGTTTTCAGAATGAGTGGTGCGGTGCTCACTCCAAGCACTAGTTATCACCCCCAAACTGATGGACAAACAGAAGTAGTGAACAAGTGGTTGGAAGGCTACTTGAGAAACTATGTGTCAGAGCAGCAGAGAGCATGGGTTAAGTGGCTGCATATAGGCGAGTACTGCTACAATTCTTCTTTCCATATGTCGATTAAGATGTCTCCTTTCTTGGCGCTTTATGGGTATGAAGCACCTAGTTTTGCAGATTTGGTGTTTGGTGACAGCAAAGCACCCCTAGCCAAGGATTTGTTGCAGCATAGTCAAGACATAATGAAATCCTTGAAGGATAATTTGCAGATTGCACAAAATCAGCAGAAGTTGTATGCTGATCAGAGGCGTGTTGAGCGTTCTTTCGAGGTTGGGGACATGGTCTATCTTCGCTTACAGCCTTATAGACATCTACTCTCAAGAAGAGTGGAGCTGAGAAGCTCAAACCTCGCTTCTATGGGCCATTCAGGGTCATCAGAAAGGTTGGGGCAGTAGCTTATGAATTAGAGCTACCTTCTGATAGCAGGGTGCATAACGTTTTCCACGTGTCTCGCCTCAAGAAGGCACTTGGACATAATGTGGTTGCTTCATCGCAGTTGCCACCTTTGGATGAAGAGGGGCAGTTGGTTCTAATTCCAGAGGAGATACTTGATGTCAGGGAACGTTCTTTGAGGAAAAGAACTATCAGAGAATACCTGGTGAAGTCGAAGAACCTGCCTATGGAGGATGCGACTTGGGAAAGTGATGAGATTCTGCAGCATCCTGGTTTGCAATTGCTTGAGGACAAGCAATCTTGGGGAGGGCGGACTGTAATGTCCCCTTCTCAATCCTAATCATCTCTGTGACCGTTGGCCTTTTTCTGGAAACCCGAAGGCTAGTCGGAAGGTAAAATTAGGGTTTCCTTTTTTTGAGGAGGTCATTGCTCAGAGCTGGTGGATTCAATGGCGGATTCTTTCTGGGTTTTCAGAGAGCTTTGCAGTGGTATGTTTAGTTCGGCATTCGGAGCATTTTCTAGAATTTACTATTTTTAGTAAATTCTATTTTTAGCAGCTTTTCAGTTGGGCTCAGCTTGGTTGACTTCCTGCTCAGTTGGTCAGTTGACTTGGTCAGTATCGGCTTCAGGGCATAATTGGAGAGATAAGTGGATATATTTAATTAAAGGTCACGTTTTAATGTTATAATTGAACGTTGACCCCCCCTTAGCCTAGTGTAATCACTTCAAGTCTTTTTAAAAGGTGTTCTTTAAGGGTGGCGCTTCATTAAGAGAATTAATTAATTCTTTTATGAAGTTTATTATAAGTTCAAAAGTGGACGCCTTTTCAAGGGAGATTAAATGATAATTAAAAGACAAAATTGCTTGGATAAGTGGGACGCCATCTTTGAGGAGATTAGGGTTTTGACTTGAAAGTGGATTTTAGGGTTTCGTGAAGTCAACCGAAACTTATAAAAAGGAGACTTGAGCATCATTTCATCATCTTTGGTCTAATATACTGTTATGCTGCCGGATTGGCTCTGGAACTGCTTCGAGGAATGAAGGCCTCCTAGCTTGGGCATCGCTTCGTGTTTGCAAGACAACATCTAGTGGTGATTCAATCAATTTGTGAGTTGCATTTAGTGTGTGCTTCGTATTTAGCTTGCTGCATTCTTAGATCTGTTTTGGCATTTAGTGGTTTCAGCATATTTCATTGTTTTAGACAGCAGATTTCATGTTTTTATTCATATCTCAAAAATACAAAAATACTAGTTCTGGGTATTGTCTCAATCCAATTGTTTGTAAAGGGCGAATCTATTCTCCAAGTTATAGAATTTTTAGTTGAGTATGCAATTTTTAAAAGGAAATCGATTTTCTCAGCTGGGCCGTACCTTTTCTTGCATTGGGATTTGTGCATTAATTCATTAGATGTCTTTTGAGTCTGTTTTCTGATATTAGCTTGAGCGCCATCTTGCTAGGAGTATTGTGCTTCAGAAATCGTGTCATTTGAGCAAGTTACTAGGGAGTTATGAGCATTTGAATAGTTTCATAGGCTGCTGGTTTTAAGTGCAAAATACAGATTTGTGGAAAACAAAAGAAAACAGAATTATTATTTCCAATTCATTGTGAGAATCTGATGTGGCATCTTGAATCAAATCAAGGGAATTATTATTGTATTGTAATGGTGAATAATTCCAGTTCTAATCTCTTGACAGGCGTATAATCTTCACTCTGTAAACTGACAGTAGTACTGGCAGTGATTCTTAAGCTTGTTCAATTCTGTTTGTAATGCTCAATTTCATTTGAAGTTTGTAATAGATAAATCTCCGCCCTATGGTAGCTACTTTCCCATCTTGGGTTAGCAAGCACATTCTGGGTGTCGAGCATTTCCAGTTTCAGCATTTCTTTCAAGCATTGCTTTTTGTAATCACTCCGTCATATGGTCGCCCCTCACTCCGCATTGGATTGGGTAGCACATACTTGACGTCGAGTTCCCTTTCCAGCATCTAGAATAGAAGATCCTCTGACCAATGCTCGCCATCATCGGCGCCATACTGGTTAGAGTTGTTTCAGTACGTTTGGGTTTATCTCCTAACCTTAACGGGTATTTGATTGTAATGTTGTAATTTGATAATTGAAAATTCGAAAAAATTGGCTCGGAATATTTCAATCAACAGGAGACGTAGTCTCCTTATATAGAGAAAAACTGAGAACGAAATAGAAACTTACTAAACTATCTAACTAACATATAAAATAGAAACTACCTAATAAACTAAAGATGACCATCAATATAATATTATTAATTACTCTAATATGACTTAGGGTCGATTGTCTTCTTATGCAGTTTGTCTTATCTAGCTTTAATCCCTGCAATATGTAAATTTGTAAAGACCCACAAGTTGTCCCTTATCTCACTTGGCCAATTTGCTTTGTTATTAGCGGCTACCAAATCTTTGTCTTTATCGTCATGGACATTTAGTCCTGTTTTTCCTAATGTTGCGATAAGAAATCTGGGTCCCATGACTATGTGAAGCTAGCAATAATTACAGAGGGTGTTGACTATGGAAAGAATTTAGACTTTACGCCTTCACTTTATGATTAGTCTCCTAGTGATCACCTCAAGTTATTATATTTTATTCCTTCACAGCCCAGCCTTAGCTCTAAGCCACGATTTTTCCAAGTCCCATATTTTTCTTGGCATTTACCATGGTTGGCAATAATTCCACTGCAACCTCCCAATATTTATTCCATGCTCTACCTCAAGCTTTGACCACAAAATATGTTGCACTTTATCTCCTATTCATGCCTTGTAAATAGTTAGGAAATCAACTCTCAAGAATAAGTTGCTTCCACATTGGCCTCTTTTTGTGGGGTGGTTGTCATAGGAGAATATAAATTAAATCAACCTGATGTAGCTCTAAATAATATCCACAAATGTCTTCAAAGGTAACTCCACAACTTTCCCTTTAAGCGGAAAATTCATCCAACAATAGAGTTGCAGTCTTCCTTAATTGCTAAGTATAAACCAATAAGGATGGTTGTTCTGAATAAGACAAATTATTTCACAGCAGACAACTCACACGATACTCAATTTAACCTGACAATCATAATTTGATTCCCCAAACCAGGTAACAATTTCACAAAGATAATATCACTGACAACTAAATCGCTTAGGCATATATAAATATATCTCACCAGATATAAATTGGAAAAACTATATCCGTTATAAACTAATTGCCACTTGATATATGTTGAGTTTCCTATGTTATGATTCTACAAATATAAACCAAAATGTGTCTCACCAAATACAATTGATTCACCTGATATATCGCATAAACTTGGAAATTTTGTATTCAAAGAAGACTCACAAAATTTCCCCAAATCACTATCCACAGCCAATGTTCTTGAAGCTCCAAATCTGAAACCAAGCGAATCCATTCGTAGAAAAAATTAGGTTTTCGTCCAACCCTTTTCCAATCTACTGAAGGTTTTTGTCCTCAGAGATTTAGCTGATTGTAAGATTCAAGTCTTTGCAATAATGCATAAGAAATATTAACTCAACAATGGATGCCCAAATGCCTTGCACTCAACTCCTTTTAAAGGCTCAAATAAATCTTCCAGAAGAAGCCAACTTGTAACTATCTCCAGCTTCTAGAAGAATACTTATTAATAAAGTGACCTTTTTAATATTTAATTATCTCCACTTTATTTTAATTAAAATAATCAATTAGAGTCATACTTTTGAAATAATATTAATTTTTGGACAACTTAATCAATTAAATTAATTAAGTCACTTTACCACAAATTTGGGGACATTACATAGTCTCACAACCTTTTACCCCTTGTCCACCTATCCACAAAAGATGAGAATAAAATCTAGTATACCTGCCCCTGTAGTCGTTGTTGCACAAATAACATAGCCATACTATACTCCCCCCTAAATTTTTTTATCTTTGTCTATTTGTGATGCAAATTGTAAGAGAGGTTTGTTGAGATTAAATGAACCTTTTGCATAGTTTTTGAGGAGTTTGGGAGGGTATTCAAATGGGTCAACTAAACTTGTTGGCCTTGCTACACTCCCACTCCCAAAAGAACCCCCAATGGCAACCATACTTCTATGACTCCTAGTTCTAGTTCCTTGTTGCATTTGAACTTCGATCTCTTCATTCTCACTACTTTGTGTGTTGTACCTGCAGTACTCACACCAAAGAAGGATGGAGAATGGCAGATGTGTATTGATTCAGGAGCCATAAACAAGAAAACTATAAAGTAAAGATTTCCTTTGGATGAAATGATGGATTGTTTGAATGGAGCCAAATACTTCACCAAGATAGATTTGAAGAGTGGATACCATCAGATAAGGATCAAAGATTGAGATGAATGGAAGACTATGTTCAAAACAAAGGACGGTTTGTATAAGTGGTTGGTAATGCCATTTGGGTTAACAAATGCCCCAAGTACTTTTCATGCAGCTAATGAATGAGGTACCGAAACATTTTCCTAATAAATTTGTAATTGTACATTTAGATGATATTTTGATCTTCAGTAAAACAAAGGAGGAGAATTTAATGCATCTTAGAGCAGTTTTGCAAAGGTTAAAAGAAGAAAAGTTGCTTGTGTATTTGAAGAAATGGAGTTTCATCAAGAAGGAACTAGTGTATTTAGATTTTATGGTGTCTAAAGAAGGATTGAAGATGGACCCAGAAAAGACAAGGCAATTGTAGACTAGCTTTCACCTAAGAGCATGTTTGAAGCCAGAAGTTTCCATGGCTTGGCGAGCTTCTATAGGAAGTTCATAAGGAATTTTAGTGGGATATGTGCACCTTTCACAAAAACCATGAAAGGTGGTAGGAGATAATTTAAGTGGACAGCTGCAACAGACAAGAGCTTTCAATTGTTGAAGGAGGTAACAAAACAGCTAGTGTTGGTGTTACCAAATTTTAGCAAAGTATTTCAAGTTGACTGTTATACCAATGGTAGTGCAATTGAGGGAGTTTTTATCCAAGAAGGAAGATGCATTACATACTTCAGTGAGAAGTTAAATGAAGCCAAGAGAAAGTACTCAATATATGACCAAGAATTAATTGCTATAGTGCAAGCCCTATAGAAGTGGAGACACTATTTATTTCCTAAGGAATTTGTGCTATACACTAACCACCATGCCTTGCAATTCATCAACAATCAAGGTAAGTTGAACCAAAGACATATGAAATGGATGGAGTTCTTAGAAAGTTATTCTTTTGTTTTGAAACATAGAAGCGGTAGTTCCAATAGGGTAGTAGATACACTTAGCAGAAGATGTTTGTTGATGAATGAGTTAAGGGTTAATGTTGTTGGTTTTGATGTCATAAGGGAGTTGCATCCAAATGATCCTGATTTTAAGGAAGCATGGACAGCTAGTAAGAGTCCAATGGAAAAGGACAGGACAGGACTCCATGGTTGGAGTATTTCATTCAAGATGGCTTATTGTTCAAAGGAAAGAAATTATGTATACCTAGGGCTTCAATGAGAGAGAACCTAATAAGAGAGAAGCATAGTGGAGATCTGAGTGGACATTTTGGTGTGCATAAAACAGAAGCACGGTTAAATGAAGGATACTATTCGCCTGGAATGAACAAAAATGTGAAGAAGATAGTGCAAGGGTGTAGGATTTGCCAACATGCAAAAGGGGTAAGGCAGATTACAAGACTGTATCAGCCATTGCCTATACCAGAGAGACCTTGGGAGCACATCAACATGGACTTTGTTTTTGGATTGCCTCAGACACAGAGAGGTAATGATTCAATTTTTGTTGTACTAGATAGATTCTCAAAGAAAGTTCATTTTATACCATGTCAAAAAAGTAATGATGCTTCCCACATAGCTAAATTGTTTTTCAAAGAGGTAGTTAGGCCGCATGGATTGCCTAGGAGTATTGTCTTAGATAGGGAAAGTAAATTTGTCAGCTATTTTTGGCATACACTATGGAAGAAGTTGGTAATAGAGTTAGGGTTCAATTCAACCTATCATCACCAAACTGATGGGCAAACCAAAGTTGTAAATAGGAGTTCAAAAATTTGTTAAGATGTTTGGTAGGAGACAAACCAAACCAATGGGACTTGATCTTGGCTCAAGCAGAGCTTGCATACAATAATTCAGTCAATAGGAGTGTTGGAAAAAGTCCCTTTTCTATTGTTTATGGATGTAGCGCAAGGGGGTGTTGATGAGTTGAGGGATAGCGTAGATATGAGCAAAAAAAGTGCTATGGTAGAAGACTTTTTCGAATACATTCATGAACTACATACGAAAGTGAAGGAGAATCTAGAGAAGAGTGCCATTAAATACAAGGAGCAAGTTGATATGTGGGTGATATGGTTAAGGCACATTTGAGGAAAGAGAGGTTCACACAAGGAACATACAATAAATTGAAGTGGAAGGAGATAGGCCCATGTAGGGTGTTGAAGAAATTTTCATCCAATGCTTATGAAATAGAACTTCCAACAAGTATAGACATATCTCCCATTTTCAATGTTGTTGATTTCTACAAGTTTCATGAAGGGAGGACAAAAGCACAAGGGGATCTACACACAGATTTGAAGAATACAAAAGAATGGATATATCAGTTGCTTGAAAAGAAATTCAAAAACATGGACAAAGTGATCGGTTCCCAAGTGGCTAAGAGAACTAGGGGAAAAGATTATATAGAATACCTAGTTCTTTGAAAGAACAAACTTGCAAATGAAGCCTTTTGGATGAAGGTTGCAGAATTGGCTAAGTATGTAATTCCAATTCTGGAATTGCAAAAATGTTCATGAGTTACAAACTCATGGAACATTACGTTTACCCAACGTATCTTAGTAGGAGCATCTGGGTCCATAGACAATCTTGCATCAACCAAAAATATTTCCTTTCAATTTTGTTGCTTTTGGTTCTGGTAGTGTTAGTTTGGTTAGTTGCTTCAAGAGGATTTTCAGAAATAATTTGTGCAATCAAATGATGTCACCTTGTAGAGGAGCTTAATGGCTGTCTGCATGTCCAATTTGATGAAGAGTGGACAAAATTTGGCTAAGTTATAGCTTCGCAGATTTTGGGTCTATGTTGTTGTTGAACCTACCTTATGCAGATGTTTGGTCTGCTTCGAGCCTTTGCGGAGATTTGTTGTTAATTGTCCATTTTCAATAGGTTATAATGTATTTGACTGGTTCCGATGTGTTTGCCCACATGACCAATACCGATAGATTTGTCCGCATTCATGCAAATATCTCAACCAAGTGAGCCGGATTCTTTTGTATCAATCTAAATACTTTTAGCCGATTGCAATGACTTCTTCCACACAACCTGCTCTAATGGATTCTTTCGCATTTGCCAAAACTTTAGTCATCCAGCTTTCAAGAATTCTTTTTTTGTTTGCTTCTTGCATTAATTCCCAAATGGTTTTGTGGGGTTTTCATGATCATTTAAACTTTGCAGATATAATCAAGTGCACTAAACATTGACAACTTTAACAAACTGGTTCAAATAAATAATTCCACCGATGACGTTAGCATGATGTTAGCCGACATCAACAAGATGATGATGTCACCATGTACAAGTTGTGGAGTTTTTTCGACTAACTAAACCTAAAGCAAGATTTCTTATTTGATCTAGCCAAGTACAGATTTTCCACTTGTTACAACATTTGCAGGTTTTCAGCTTGCTATTGCAATTGTAGACTTTTGACCTACTACTGCACTTCAGCATATCTACAATAAACTGGTGGTTGTAACAGCCAAGATCAAATCCGATTCGACTTCCTAGCCACCAACGAATAAAATGAAGTTCAATGCACTCATTTTGGAATCTTTGGCAAGTTGTAGAAAGGTGATAGAGATCAAAAAACGATTTGATTGTATACCTATAATAAAATTATGCTACCAGACATTAGGGTTTCATTTCATTTGTTATCAAAACATTAATTTTGTGTTCAACATATGTTTTTGGCTGCAACATTGGGCTATTTGATAGAATTCCCTAATCCCAACTACATCAAAGTTCCTCTTGAAAAACAATACCAAATGAATTGGTCTAATTCCAAGTATAAAGATGTAATTGCAACTTTTTGTTGACATCGAGCATGATAAAGATCAAAGAACTGCTCCATATGGAAAAGCCAATTGGTTGCATCTTTGCCATCGAACTTCCGCATATCCATTTTTAGTGTGAAGTATCTAGGACGATGATCCATCTTTTGATATGATTCAAACCGAAAAGAATCATGTCCCTTAGAAGACACATTTTCTTCACAAATCTTGTGGTATGACTCCATAGGTTGGAGATCTTTGGAATCTAGGCAAGAAGCCACTTGTTTGAACATTACTTGGAGACTCCCTAACTTAGTTGTTATTCTTGAGAAGATTTCATCATTAATCTTGTTTATATCATCAAAGGTTACAATTTCCACCTCCTCAATTATTTTATCACCCTTGTTTGGGGATTTTCCCGAAGTGAAAGGATTATTTTTGCCTCTTCCGGCAAGCCCTATCATAATGGAGAAAAATAATTTTGCAGCAAATCACACAAAACAAATCTAAATGTTCTAAAAAATTTACTATAAGTTACT
Source organism: Sequoia sempervirens (assembly GCA_007258455.2). Lineage (NCBI taxonomy): Eukaryota > Viridiplantae > Streptophyta > Pinopsida > Cupressales > Cupressaceae > Sequoia > Sequoia sempervirens. The sequence goes on from VDFB02384024.1 coordinate 24,055, forward strand.
TGGGCCTAGATCTTGCCTTTCATACAAATCTCCAAGAAATTTGTTAGTTTGCAACCTTGAGAGAAAATTTGGTGAAAACCCTAACTTCACAATAACTTCCTCAAATCTGCTCCAAATAACCTTAAATTTGGACTATGGCAACCTCAATATGTCCTTAATCAACTCTCCAAAAATCAAAAAGAAATTTGATGACTTGCAGCCTTGGGAGAAAATTTGATGGAAACCCTAACTTTGCAGTAACTCCTTCAAATTTGCTCCAAATGACCACAAATTTGGACTGTAGCAGCTTCAAAATGGACTGGAAAAACCCTCCAAAATTCATGGAAAATTTTGGCAAAATGAGAGTTATATGTGCCTCACAATTTGACCTCTTGAGTCAAAAAAAATGCCTTGATTCTTGCCCTTTGGGTGCCAAGATCATGCTCTAATACCACTTGTAAGGAAATAACTTGTACAAGAGAACAATATAATAGGAAATATACTACAAATACTTGATAATTGAGAATAATAAGCCACTTGGAGAGGGCAAACCTCCGAATATCTCCAATGAAACACAATCTCCAATATGATGATAATAAGCTAACCACTAACTCTTATAAATACATAGGATGACTTAATTATCTAAATAAGACTATAATAATGATCATAAAACTTTATTAAGAATTAAGTTAGCTACGAACTGACTACTCAGACCCACACTATAAGACTAAGCGCACAGTAATCTCAATTTCCAGTTTGAGGCTCGTCAAAACGCTTCTAAGGCACAGTTTGCAATGAAAGAATGCCCTTTCATGGGGACCTTTGATGCCAAGGGTTCCATACCTCCAACAGCTATTCTAGATACTATAGAGAGAGATTTTCCTACTAGTAATGCCTCTTTGCAAGGGTTGAAAAGGGGTTATCTTCTCCCTAGGTCTGGATGCGATGTTGTCTCTATTCCTCGTGTGGATTTTGCAAACAACTTTGAAGGTGGAAGGAATGATAAGGTTGAAGGATTGTCAAGTGACTTATGTTGCAAAAGATTGTCAAGTGATTTATGTTGCTAGGATTGCAAATGTGGGTCTGGTGTTCTCTTATCACCTTGTGTGCATTGGTAGTAGTTATTTTGGTGCCCACAAATATTCCAGATGTGAGATGCATAGTGAAATATTCCAAGCCAAATTTTTTCGTTTTTTCAATTAACAGATTACAACATTACAAGCAAGTGCACCCGTTAAGGTTAGATGGATAAACCGAAACGTGCAAGTAAGTAAACTCTAGATACAGAAGGGAACTCAACGTCAAGTATGTGCTACCCAATCCAAGGCGGAGTGAGGGGCGACCATATGACGGAGTGATTACAGAAAACAAAGCTTGAAATGAAATGCTGAATACTGAAACTACTCAACACCCAGAATGTGCTTGCTCACCCAGAATGGGAAGTAGCTACCATAGGGCGGAGTTATACTATTTCAAACTAATACTGAAAGCAAGCTTGAAATGAAATGCTGAATACTGAAACTACTCAACACCCAGAATGTGCTTGCTCACCCAGAATGGGAAGTAGCTACCATAGGGCGGAGTTATAACTATTTCAAACTAGTACTGAAGCAAGGACGAGTATTACAAATAATGACAATGCAATATTAAAGAATACTGGTCAGTACTACTGCCAGTTTACAATATATAATTATTGCCTGCAATGTCAAGATATCAGATTCCTTTCAATTGGTGCATTCAACAATAAATCTGCTTCAAGCTTTTAAGTTAACCACAATGCCAAACCCAAATCAGAAGATGCAGATTTCTCGGACTGTCATAATCAGATCTGCACTTTTATCATATAACCAGCAGCTTGCAATATGTTAAACAACACCTTGCTTTCGATACAACCAGAGAAGTAAATAGAGATGCAACAACGAAGATGTCTTCCACAAGCCTTAAGGATTCCCTAACACCAATCCCAAAGAAAATGCAGATTTCTTTAATCTGATTTAACAGACCTGTAGCTTAATGTATCAAACCAGCACCCTTTAAACTCACTAAAATGCACTTATCTCTCTCGTTACTAACTCTATTGACTTGAAAACAAATGCATAACACCCTTAGGGAGGAGGCGACCAAACTTGGACCACAGAACTTCACACAAACCTTGAATCTTTTAAAAGACACAAATCCCAAGAAAAGGAAATGGTACGGCCCAGCTGAAGAATTCAACTTGGCATTAAAATTTCAATACACAACATTAAGATCTATAAATTGGAGAAAATGAACGCTCCTTACAAACTTAAAGATTGATGCAATACCCAGAACTAGCATTTTGGTATTTTTTGAGATATGAGTAAAAATATGGATCTGCTGTATCAAATCAGCAAATACAGAAAACTCTCTAAAATGCAAACTTACTTAACAAGACCAAACTGAATACAAAGCACAAATACAAATGAACTCACAAATCTACCTTAAATAATCGAACCTCTCCACTAGGTGCTATCTCTCAAGCACGAAGTCGAGCCCAGACTAGGAGGCATTCATTCCTCGAAGCAATTCCGCAACCGTTTCGGCAGCATAACATTAGCATAGACCAAAGATGCAGAAATGATGCACAAGACTCCTTTTTATAAGTTCCGTTTGACTTCAAGAAACCCTAAAATCCAACTCAAGCTCAAACCCTAACTTTTCCTTCAATAAGGCGTCCTTTTCACCTTTAGCTCAATAATCATATTTTAATTAAAACATCACCTTGATAAATGCGCCCACATTAATTTCCTTTGACTTTGGAAAATTCACCAAATATTAAATATAACCTTAATGAAGGCGCCACCCTTTGAGTCCACCTTTTAAAACGACATTAAGTCATTCGACTAGGCCAAGGTGATAAAATAACATTTTAATTATAATGTTATTTTTAAGTGAAATGAGCTCGACTTCCCAGAACTGCATTCTGAAGCCCGAAACTGAATACGCCACTTGAGTCAACTGAAGGGGAAAGTCAACTGCCTGCTACCATCCTGTTAACTGCCAAAAATAGAATTTACTAAAAATAGTAAATTCCAGAAAATGCTCTGAATGCCGAGATGAACATACCCCTGCGAAGCCCTCTGAAAACCCAGAAGGAATCCGCCATTGAATCCACCATCTCTGAGCAATGACCTCCTCAAAAATAGGAAACCCTAATTTATCTTCCGACTAGCCTTCGGGTTTCCAGGAAAAAGGCCAACGGTCACAAGAAAGATCAGGTTTGAGAAGGGGACATTACAATCCGCCCTTCCCAAAATTGCTTGTCCTCAAGCAATACCACCACAACTCCAAAAATTTGAAAACTAATCCATACGCAACAAGTGTGATCCCTGGTTCCCAAATGCGTCTCAGGAAAAACCCACCATGCCGATGCTGCACCACTCTAATCACATTAATGAAACTATCATGCCAATGCTGCACTGACTCCCCTTGTAACTCCAAAGTGTTATCATCTATGATACTCAAACTGAAAGATCTTAAAGGAGGGAAATCAAAATCATGCAACATCTCATGTCCCCGATCCCCCGAATTAACAGTATCAACCATACTACTGTCAATCACCATTCTAAGCAACAGGAGAGATAGTCTACTCAAATCAAAATCGAACTCCTCCGCATACCTCCACATGGTAACAAACGGGACCATGACTGCAAGTGTGACCTCTACAAATCTTCTTGCAAAAAGGAAGGCAATCCTTTGCAAGAGCTCGACAAATTCAAACTCAGGACCCCACATGAAATACCACTGAATTATCACGGCACAACTAAGAAGTCTGAAGAATTCTTTCACAATTCCAACCCCAAGAGTCTCAAAATATAGATTCAAAACATGGGGTAACTCATTGTCATGAACCAATAATGAAAATAAACCATCAGCGTTTGCATCACAAACCTCCAAAGTGGCTGAAAAACCCGCTAAAGCCATCTCCATCAGGAAACTACCACTTCTTTGATCAGGAGTGAGGTACCAACTCTCCTGAATGAAAGTAACTCCATAAGTAAGGTGGCTGGTCTGCCTCCAACCAGCAAACTCGTGTCTCAAAATCTGCCCTGGTCTGAGCTGAAAGTCACTTCCAAGAACTACCGATCGTTGATCTTTCCAACCCATATTCAAAATTTCTCTCCAATCCATTTGTTGATGAACAAACGGAACCATCAAGTAGCTGGAAATGAGGGGAACAACATCAACAAGTCTGGAAATTTGTTCCTTATCCCTCCAAGAATCTTTTTCATAAGTAATAAACTCTGACAACCCAAGTTGAGAATCCCAAGCATGGATACCCAACTGAAAGTGATTTTCAACACACTGCAAAGAAATCTCTACACATTCCCAAGTGCTAGTGAAAACCAAGTGCCCTCTCACGAAACTGATGCCCCTTCTAGTAAATCCGTGAAGCTTAACCATGAAAGCTTCCACCTTAAAGGAGTATGAAACATGGAATGGCTTCAATTTCCGCTCCCAAAACTGATCAATATGATTCCAAACATCATTCCACCCAAGGGATGGATTGTCAAGAGTGCAACTACCAAAGTCTAGTTCACCTTTTCCCCATTCCTCCTGAGTAGTAGGTCTGAAATCTTCACTCGTTGCTGCTGTGATGAAGTTACCAACAGCTACCAAGACTTGTCTCTTCAACACCTTGATGTCATAGATGTTGAAATTACCTTGCTTCGTCACCTCCCATGTAGAACCTTCATCCTCAAAGCCACTTATGCATCCATTACTACTCAACATACGTGGCACATCCTCATGGAGTGATATCGAAGCATCCAAGCACTGGAAACCAGAATCAGTTTCATTCTCCATTTCATTCTCTACTTCATAGAGAGGATTATCATAACTTTTCTCATCACCTTCTTGAAAAAGAGGATTGTCATAAACTTGAAAGTCATTCCTTTCATCTTGCTGCTCCAAATCTGCACATGCAACCTTTGATTTTCTTGTGAAACCTTCAAGATCAAACTCCTCTCGAAGACTATCAATCTCATCAATTACTTGCTTGATTTCTCCAGTCCTTCGAACATCCTCTTGCTCCTTGAAAAGTTTGAAATCTGCAAACTGGTCTTCAACCTTTCTTAGAGCCAACTGAGTTTCTTTCAACTTGTCCTCTGTTGATTTCAGCTCCAAGGTGAGCTCATCAACCATACTCTCCCTTTTTTCGAAAACAATGAAGGCCTTCTGTGCAGATTCAATGGCATGATCTTGATCTTCAATCAAGTGTATGTATGCTGATTTCAATGTCTCCAAAGAGCCTCTGATAAGTTGCAAGTTAGGAAGAGCAACTTCATCCTTAACTCCACTTCGTCTCTCTTCAGACTGAGCCTTCCAATAGAGATCATCAACCAAATTGTGTGTGCGATCAAATAGGGATAGCGTTTGTACTTCTTTTCCAAAAGATACCTTGCATTGATCTTCCCACTCATGAACATGCAAAGAAGGTGAACTGCTGATAGGCTGCAACTGAAAATCAGAACTTCGTTCCTTGCCTTTGCTGCCCTCTTTGCTACCCCAACATTCTTGTACTTCACCACCAACTAGCAGAGAATGCTCATCATCATAAAAAGCATCATACTCCACAATTTCTTCAACCCATTGCTTGCAACCAGCTTCGTGCATTGATAAATCTGATTTGTGTTTAATAACACTTTCAAACTCTCCATCTTCAAGATCCATATGGTCTTCTAGCTCTTCTTCTTCATCACTGCCTCCTTGATCAAACATTAGACCAGCATCCAACCTGCTCAAGGAATCATATTTGTCTGCTGTTCGGAAGTTTTCTGTAACCACAAATTCCTCTTTAGTGGCTGCAACCACTCCAAAGAGATCATTATGGAATTTTGTGGAACAATCTTCTCCTTCAAAGACAACTTCTCCTCCAAGAGCCACCTCATAGTCTACTGTGCAACCTGGTTCTTGTTCTTCATCAGGATCAAAAGGAAACTTATCCCACACAGGTTCTTTAACATAACTTGATGCCATCACACCTGGATCCCAAATGCTAGTGAGTTGATTAAGATGATCAACTGGAAAAAACTTATCATGCTCCCCTTGTAGTGATGACTCTTTGAATAAGTCAAGTCCTAATTCACTTAAGCTGAAATCATCAAAAAAGTTTTTCTCCAATGGCTCAGTTTGCTGATCAATCCCAAGACCAACAATGTCACCCCCGAAATGAAGTGAAGAATCTTCAATGTTTGGTGTTTGAAAAACTTCATCTTCATTATCTTCTATGGAACCCTCATGAGAGATTATGTTGCTGATTTCCTTATGTGGAACTTCTCGGGAAGTTGAGACAGCAACAAGAGCCAATCTATCCCTCACTAAATCTTCAACAAGAGGAGGTACAAACACATCGAAATCATTACCAACATCACCACTTTGGTAACGGTCATAAGCTGATTCAAAGACACCAATAGTATTTCCTTCAACTTGCTCTTCTTCACTTGCTATCACATGCAAGTCAAGGGGCGTATTATGAGGCTCTTCCACACACTCTTCAACTGTCACGTTTTCTCCTTCGAGCTCACGATCATTTTGATGTGATATGTGCACCTTGTTTGTGCCATCTTCAATGCTAGATGACTGATTTTTCTCTTCAACTTGCATATTTGTCGGCTGCAATCCACAAATAGGCACTTCATCTCCTTCCTTCTTTGATTCTTCGAACATAGCTTGTTCTGCTTCCCTTTTTATCCTTTTCCTAATGTGGTCCACCATCTTCCACTTTGCAGGCTCCACTGACGCCACACACTTCAAATGGGAATCAAATGAAACATTGTACCTATAATCATCTGGCATGGTTTGATATTGCTCACGGAGTTTGACAGCCTCATCTTCACATTGTCTTTTAAACTGTCTGGCATATACAATGAAGTCCCTTACGACATCACTAACCTTCCCTTCCTCCGATGCCATAGTTAAATCTGATTTCTCACGACCCATAGGCCTTAGAAAATGCCACATCTTTGAAACTTCTGAAAACTAATACTGAACTCAGCTCTGACCTCTGATGTAGAATCTGTTTTCTCTGTCAAGTGAACTCTGATGGGCACAGGATGGCAGGATCTTGGCTCTGATACCACTGAAATATTCCGAGCCAAATTTTTTCGTTTTCAAATTCAAATTACAAAGCAGTGCACTCGTTAAGGTTAGAGAAGAAAACCAAAACGTGCAAGTAAGCAACTCTAACCAGAATGGCGCCGATGATGGCGAGCATTGGTCAGAGGATCTTCTACTCTAAAAACAGAAAGGAACTCAACGTCAAGTATGTGCTACCCAATCCAATGCGGAGTGAGGGGCGACCATATGACGGAGTGATTATAGAATTCAATACTTGAAATAAATGCTAAAACTGGAAATACTCGACACCCAGAATGTGCTTGCTAACCCAGGATGGGAAAGTAGCTACCATAGGGCGGAGCTATAACTATTACAATAACTTTAAATGAAATGATACATTACAATCAGATTTGAACAAGAATGAGAATGACTGCCAGTACTACTGTCAGTTTTACAAATGATGTTCAATCGCCTGCTGATATCATAGAAATTTGTCAACTTAACATTACATCAAATGATCTCTTTTAGTATGGATAGAAGAGCCAAACACAATAGATCTTTCAATGTTCAAATACAAACGCTGTTTTTAGACAAATCTGCACTCTTGAATTAAAAACAGCAGTCTATAGAATTTACTCATTTACTCATATCTCTCTCTTAACTTGCCCGAATTACTTGAAACAAAATGCAACATGCTCTAATGGAGATGACGCCTAAGATAGAACACAAAACACAGATCAAGAAGCCTTTAATTATTTTGCACGGATGCCAATGCACATGCTGAATGGTACGGCCTTCAGCAGAATTTCGACCTCTCTTTAAAAATAAAAGGCTTGACAATATATTCTATAATTCTAGGAATATGTTCCCTCTTCCCCCACAAATAGAATAAGACAATACCCACAACCCATATTTTTGTATTTTGTGAATTACGAACAAAAACCCAATCTGCTGTAGCTAAATCTGCAAATACAGAAAACTCTCTAATATGCAAACTTACTTAACAAGATCAAACTGAAATACAAGCACAAATACAAATGCAAACTTACAAATGATTGAATCACTCATAAGCATACTAAAATCTCCACTAGATGCTATCTCTCAAGCATGAAGTCGAGCCCAGACTAGGAGGCATTCATTCCTCGAAGAATTCCCGCAACCATTTCGGCAGCATAACATTAGCATAGTCCAAAGATGCAGAAATGATGCACAAGACTCCTTTTTATAAGTTCCGTTTGACTTCAAGAAACCCTAAAATCCAACTCAAGCTCAAACCCTAACTTTTCCTTCAATAAGGCGTCCTTTTCACCTTTAGCTCAATAATTATATTTTAATTAAAACATCACCTTGATAAATGCGCCCACATTAATTTCCTCTGACTTTGGAAAATTCACCAAATATTAAATATAACCTTAATGAAGGCGCCACCCTTTGAGTCCACCTTTTAAAACGACATTAAGTCATTCGACTAGGCCAAGGTGATAAAATAACATTTTAATTATAATGTTATTTTAAGTGAAATGAGCTCGACTTCCCAGAACTGCATTCTGAAGCCCGAAACTGAATACGCCACTTGAGTCAACTGAAGGGGAAAGTCAACTGCCTGCTACCATCCTGTTTACTGCCAAAAATAGAATTTACTAAAAATAGTAAATTCCAGAAAATGCTCTGAATGCCGAGATGAACATACCCCTGCGAAGCCCTCTGAAAACCCAGAAGGAATCCGCCATTGAATCCACCATCTCTGAGCAATTACCTCCTCAAAAATAGGAAACCCTAATTTATCTTCCGACTAGCCTTCGGGTTTCCAGGAAAAAGGCCAACGATCACAAGAAAGATCAGGTTTGAGAAGGGGACATTAGAATCAGAGGTCCTAACTTTTCATCTGAAAAAGTGAAAATACCCACTAGACTTAAACTGACTTTTAACTGAATCTGACTTCACCATTGTGATCGTGAAGTGAAATAAGCCAATCAAAACAATTTTCAGTCAATTCTGACAGACCTAAAACCAGAGGTCCAGAAACCCTAATTTTCAATTTTTTCAAATTTTGCCAATATCTTCCTGACATCAAACTGACTAAAAACCCATACTTGATTTGCCCAAAAACTGACTTCTGACATCAGTTTTACAAGGTTTAGACTATTTTAAGCAAATTGCCTTAATGAAGCAAAAAAATTGGTTTGGGTACAACAAGATTACATCCTTGATTTCTTGGGACATATTGGCTTGCACATAGATTTTGTTTTTGGCATCAATAATACTATGGGATCTACAAGAAATTTGCTGATATGCGAGACATGATAGATATAACAATTGAAGCTAGAAATCATCTATTTTACCTTTTAGTTCTTTTTTAGTACAAATGTTCAAATTACAAGTAATGATCGCCTAATTCAAGCACAAGTAAGAAACTGGTCTTCAAATAATGCAGACAAAATTAAGATGAAATCTTATTGTTTGCAATGCTTCTTGTGGAGTGGACATGCTATAAGGATGTTTTGATTGCTGAAAGTTCTTAGTTTATATTGATGCAATTTTTTAAAACTACGGAGTGCATACTGAATTTTCAGAAGCCATTAGCCATGAGAGTAATGAGATCTATCCTTGTATTGCTTTCAATAAATAATAATAAATGTCCACTGTAATGTGACATTTATCTGATAAACTCTTTTAAAAAAAACCAGTTAGAATGTGTTAGATGTTTGTCATGTGGAGTGACCTTTAGAACATGAGAACCCTATTATTTATTTCTCCTGTTGTTAAACCAAGAATTATGTTTTTAACTATTTTTAAGGCTTAAAGTTAAAATCTAGTTGTTTCTAAAAGTTTGCATCTGCCAAACTGATTTTGTATTTTGTCAACATTGCATTTTAAGGAAGCTTTTAACATCACAAAATAAAAAATATATGCTATGCATTTTGATGATAAAGCTGATTAGATTCTTCACCTATTTGTCTAGAAACTAGACCTTTCAGGATGTCAGCAAGTTTCTGGGAAAATATTATTTTTTTCCTCACTTCGTCCAGGGATGGTGGATACAAGGTCATCTCCTCTGGTTTCCTCTGAGACACTTAAGAAGCTTGTGGGTATGAGACAAATTTCTGAAGGAGTACAATGCCCAGTTCTACAGCAGTCACATTTGGTAATATCATTAAGTAACTTGCAAGAGGTGAATATTTCACACTGTTGGAGATTTGAAGAGGATGACATCATTGATTGGTTACGGCTATTGTCACCGTCTGTAAGAATTTTTAAATCTAAATACTGTTCCCAGCTAAAAGTGAGCATCTTGGACAAACTATCAGAAGCATGCCCTTTAATTGAAGAAGCTGACTTGTCTGTGGATATAAGCCCGCTAGCTGCCTGTAAGGTCTCTGTTTTGCATGTCAACTGTGAAGCATATCCAAGCCATCAGTCTTCTTCAAACTGGGTTTTATTACACAAGCCCACATCATGTAATTTGACCAGACTCTCATTGAAAGGTCGTACAGATATAAGAGGTATTTTTTATCTTTTATATCAGTCTTTAACCCTTGGATAGAAAAGGAATTCCATAAATTAGAAGGAAATTATTCAAGGTATAATCTTATTTTGATGGATCTCTGCTTTTCCAAAATATGAAGTAAATATGAAGTGGCTGTTCAGGTGTGAAATGTTCACTGATGATCATTGAATAATATTTATTCTGAGTGTTCTTGTAACAAAGAAAGTATGTATAAGGCACCATGGCAACTCTTTTGATATTTGTCTTACTGGTCTATAGGACTGAATTATTATCAAATGTATAATTTCTCTGTGACTAGTAATCAATCAGGGAAAGTGTTTCATAGGATTTTCAAGGAAAAATATACAGTAACTATAGTTTATACTTTATGGGTATCTAGTAATGCAAAAAATGTTGGTGCAGATAATGATTTGAGGACAATTGCTGCACTATCTCATTCCATCTCTGTTTTGAATATTGACGGATGCACTTCCCTGACAGACTGGGGTATTAAATGTTTTCTTAATTCATGCACACAACTACATTCATTACATGCGGCATTGACTTCCTTTGGGCAACATTCAATCAAAGCACTTTTATCAATGTCTACTAATAATGACAACTCTATTATGTTGGAGCATGGCTTTAGCTTGAGCTTGCATTCATCTTCTTCTCTTGTAGAGCTGGATCTAGGTGGTTGTAATGGTAAAAGTTTTTGCATCTTATTTAACTGGACTTGATTCCATCAATATTGGTATGTTAGATCGAGGTACATATTCTGAACAAAAAATTGTTCTGGCTAATGTCTTTGACAGATATAGATCAAGCCTTTCTAATCAATTACATGGCATGTGCAAGCACACTTTCATGTTTGTCTTTACGGCACACAAACCTTGGTGATGAAGCTCTTTATGCTTTCAAGGGAACTTCATTGAAGGAGCTTGATGTCTGTGAGACATTGGTAAGTATCCAAAGACACATATCATTTATATGAAAATACTGGTCAATTTAATTGCCTACATTACATCTAAATATGCACAAACAAAACAAAATTAATTTGTTAAGTAAAACTATTTCTCTGTTTTGTTTAGAGTTGATATTTGCAGGGATGAAAGATTATTATTTTTCTTTACTTATAGGCCATTTGATTATCCATCTCCCGGAGGATATCTAGGAAACAACACACTAAATTGCTAAAACTTAGATTTGTTAAATGTGGAAGCAAGTAATAAACAATGTTTTAGTGATAACATTCATAAAATGACACATAGGAAAGATGATAGAACTGTATGGCATTCTCTTAAAGGAGATGAATGCTTTTCTTCCTCTATCTTTGTTTAGATATGTATACATGATAATGAGGTGAATTAATGGTCTCAATATGTAGTGTCCCTGGCAGGAATGTGAAGTATCCCACCCCAAATGGACACTTGCTAACTGAATTTCTGCCTTGTTTGATTTGTTTGGTTTTTGAAGAACATATGCTAGGAAGAGGAAATAAAATCTGTACTAATACAAATAAAGGAAATAATGAAAGCAAATGCGATATATATTTAAATCAGATTTATTATTTCCTTTCGCATATACAATATAAATCATACATGGAAGCCAAAATACATATTCTGGAAATCTGAAATAAACTGATCAGCAGCCAGGAAACCCTTATATATGGACGCCTTGCTCAACACACAAGCTTCTCCACCTTAAAAATTACAAATAGCAATAGCCAAGACCTAGCTGCCCACAATGGAGGAGAAAAGAAGCTGAAGACATAGGCGTTTCAGCCTAGCATTCACGCGCCCAGCCTAGTGTATTGTACAACCCCTGCAATAGAGAATGGTACGGCCTTCAAGAAGCCCACGTGGCCTCCAATAATGAATGCAATCAGCAAATTAAAATATCAGCAAATAGTTTCAGATGTATACTTCTGATCTGCACTTAATAACCTTTGAAAATCAACTCCTGTAAGAACAATTGTGACTTCTGATGTAAAGCCACCTGAAGATGCAAACCTTGGGTGGTATTCCAAACTTATAGAATGCACAATCCGAGAGAGCTACTTCTCCAAGATCAATCTGCAGTTGAAAACCCTTGTTTTCTTCTCACAGCCAAAACTCTTCAAAAATTCGAAGTGTTTGATTGAATGAATGAATCCTTGGATGTGCCTTTTACAAAGCTTTTATACTCTCCTCAAAGTGGCACAATTTCCAAAGCACCTTTTGGTTATTAATATAATGAAATATATTTGCTTTTGTTGTTACTTTATAATACCTCAAGTGGGCGCCCTCCTTTAATGACATAAATGATTTGACTTAATGTTATTATAATAAGCCATATAATATAAAGTCAAATGAGTCATTAATGGAATACACTTATATTAAATTATTTTGAAAGTTATTACTTTAATAATAATTAATTAACCATAACTCCATAACTATCAACACATTACTGATTCCGCCAACACCAACAAGTAACCCACTGATTCCTTTGCTCACCAGGGTGCCTTACTATAAATAAGAAGACTGGACCCCAACATCTAAGTAACTTACTAGAAATAGTAAGTATGCATAAATGGAGCCCAAAACCCCTCCAGAAGGCAAACCCCGAATATCACGAAGTACTAGAGAAGAAAACACCATAAACTACCATCTGAAGAAGTAGATAACTCCCTCACAGGCCTTTCTAATCACCATCATTAACGTACGAGGACTCGATGATAGGCTAATCCGACAAACACAAAAGCTAGCTAAAAGGGGGACATTATAGTCTGCCCTCCCCGAAATTTCTTGACCCCAAACAATCTCAATTGTAGAAAGAACACAACACGACCTGGATCCCAACGGAAGAACTATGGTTTGTCCCTCTTACTTCTATATAAGTCCTGTTGCACCGGCCTCAGTAGAACAAATATATCATGTTGGCCAAGATCAACCTCATATCATGTGACCCAAAAATATGATCATCCAGAAAAATCAACTTTGGATACAAGCAGGGTTTGCTTTCCTCATCTGTGGAAGGGGAAGCCTCATAACAACTGTCCAGAACATGTGCGTGAGCTCTATGCATCGAAGTCAAATCATGTACAAGTGGGTCGAAGGTAAAACTGTATGCACTCTGCACAACATACACGCTGTGGAAAACATCTGTGAGCTCTGTTTGTAGTCCCGGTGCACCACTAGGATCCCATGGACAAACTTGGAATTTTTCCTTCCCATCGCTTGATAGTTCTTGTTGTACCATTCTAACTACACCAGGAATGCCAAACCCTTCTAAATCTTCTCCCAAATCATGTATCCCATCAACATCATTACCTTGGAGAAGCAGCTCAGAATACCTATAAGATTTGTCCTCTTCATAACACCTCATAATTACTAAACCTCCAAGTGCAATAAAGGCAGTCACATGCATGCAAATTCATGCAATCAGCTGCAATCATCAATGTATCATCTGAAAATATGAAGGTTAGCAACATGAAATGGTTGCAACGACCAGTAATCACCATTGTGGGAGTTTGAAATAAATGAACCATGACTGGATATTCTTCCACAATACATTGCACACTGCTGAAATAATTCAACCCTTGAGAATCCTCCACAAACAATTGTGAAAAATCCTTCATGTTCTTGCTGCTATAGGGTTTCGGAGCCCTCGAATCCCATACTCTTATGTGTAAACATGCATGGATTCTATCATCTCTCTTGCGATGCAACTTTTGACAAAGACGTCTTTGAAATGACACAGTAGAAAGATTCAATTCCCTTCTTTCATGCCTTGGATTATAAACCAAAAGGTGGTCAATTTTCTTACCTTTAGTTGCTGGTCTGAAAATTGCAGCAGGCACAAACTCAACATTTTGCTCAAGCGCATACTCCCCAGTGTAACTTTCCTGTAAATTAGACCTGTATGTTTCATGAATTGAAAATCCCTACACAAAGACTGAATTAGCATCTTCAGAATGATCAAAAGATTCATCAACAATTGCTGATTCAAAAAATTCAGGGTGCTCAAAACCCTCATTGGTTTCAAATGAGGCCCTTTCCTCATGCGCATGTCTCTCAACAAGATCATCCTACAACTCTACCTCATAAAGTGGGTTAACATAAGATATCTCAACTTCCATCTCAAAAAGTGGATTATCAAAAACATGAAAGTTACTTTCAGCATTTTGCTTAGGTCCATCATCCTCATGATCTAACTCTTCTTCATCTTCAAGAGGACTCAAGTACTTTTCCTCTATAGTTGCTTTAGAAATTGACTTCACCATCAATGTGTTTTGATTCAAGCATCTTCTTTTCTAACACCTGTAATTCCTTCCCAACCTCTTCTTTTTCCTCTATACTGGTAAAATGGTGTGCATTAGCATTTGCATTCCTTCCCTTCACAAACAAAGAGTCTAATTTTTTCGGATGTTGTATAAAGTCCTGAAAGACCTCCATCAATTCTGCCATGAGTTCTTGTATAGACTTCATTTTTACCAAACCATCAATCAACTGCAAATGAGTTTAGGTACCCAATAGGATGGCAGGAACACCGCTCTGATACCACTAAAGTAATCTGCCCCAAATGGACACTTGCTAACTGAATTTCTGCCTTGTTTGATTTGTTTGGTTTTTGAAGAATATGCTAAGAAAAACAAATAAAATCTATACTAATGCAAATAAAGGAAATACTGAAAGTAAATGTGATTATATTCAAATCAGATTTATTATTTCCTTTTGCATATACAATATAAATCATACCTGGAAACCAAAGTACATATTCTGGAAATCTGAAATAAACTGATCAGCAGCCAGGAAACCCTTATATATGGATGCCTTGCTCAACACACAAGCTTCTCCACCTTAAAAATTACAAACAACAATAGCCAAGACCTGGTCGCCCACAATGGAGGAGAAAAGAAGCTAAAGACATAGGTGTTTTAGTCTAGCATTCACATGCCCAGCCCAGGGTATTGTACGGCCCTTGCAATAGAGAATGGTACAGCCTTCAAGAAGCCCACATGACCTCCAATAATGAATGCAATCAACAAATTAAAATATCAGCAAATAGTTTCAGATGTATACTTCTGATCTGCACTTAATAACATCTGAAAATCAACTCCTGTAAGCACAATCATGACTTCTGATGTAAAGCCACCTGAAGATGCAAACTTTGGGTGGTATTTCACACTTGTAGAATGCACAATCCAAGAGAGCTACATTCTCCAATATCAATCTGCAGCTGAAAACCCTTGTTTTCTTCTCACAGCCAAAACTCTTCAAAAATTCTAAGTGTTTGATTGAATGAATGAATCCTTGGATGTGCCTTTTACAAAGCTTTTATACTCTCCTCAAAGTGGCACGATTTCCAAAGCACCTTTTGGGCATTAATATAATGAAATATATTTGCTTTTGTTGGTACTTTATAATACCTCAAGTGGGCACCCTCCTTTAATGACATAAATGATTTGACTTAATGTTATTATAATAAGCCATATAATGTAAAGTCAAATGAGTCATTAATGAAATATACTTATATTAAATTATTATTAAGGTTATTACTTTAAGAGTAATTAATTAACCATATACATTTTAAATATAATATATTATTGGGTAAGCTTTGCTGCTGAAAATGTGCGATGGGAGTCCTAGCGCACACCAAGACTGTGCTAACGCCTGTTTGCAGGTGCGTGCGGATGGAAGGGTGCGACGTTTAGGTGTTAAGACTTGAGGTGGAGCGAAGGGGTTGCGGCAAGCTGGTACTGGTAATTGTGATGGTGCTAACGGAGAGGGGCGTAAACGTTACGCCCTCTGTTCTTCTGCTGAGGACTCCATTATTTCACCTGCTCCCACTAAAAATTTGTTGGGGTTCGATCCTTTGGGGAAGACTCAGGTTGATGGTGTGACGCCTGTTAATGTGTCCGTTCCTCTTGATTTGGATGCCCTAGCTGCATGCAAAAATCGTGCAAATCCTTTCCATGAATGCTCTGCCTATTGCTTGGAACAAATCTTGAGGGATAGCCCTAACCCACTTCATTTGGTGCCTCTGTTTGTTTCGTCTTCTCCCTTGGAAGGGCAATTTTTGCGATCCGACGGCTCCTCCGTTACTATTGGGGATGCGGAGGTTGTTATTTCCGATGAGCCTTTGGATTTTTGCCTCTCAAACGACAACATTGAGGAGATTACTTCATCGATTGGGAAACGTTCTTTGGTTTTGAGACTCTTGCAAAGGCGCCCGCCTATTGCTAGTGTCCTCAAATGGGTGAAGGCCACTTGGAGCAAACTGTCTACCTCGAGGATCAATCTTTGGACTTTGGCTTCTTCCTGTTCACCTTAAACAGCGTTGAGGATTGCAATTTTGTGATTCAAAATGGTCCTTGGTTTTGTGGGTAGTCCAGCCTCTTCATCTCTCCTTGGACCCCTTTTTTCAATCCTGCTACAACAAAGATTACTTCTTTTCTTGTTTGGATCAGGCTCTACAACTTGCCCTTGGTAATGCGAAATGTGGATCTCATTAGCAACCTGATCAGTTAGGTGGGTGTCTTTATCAAGCTCGATGCCGAGATTGTGGATCTTGATTGCAGATTTTATAGGGTTTGTGCTTTGGTAGATATCTCAAAACCCCTCTCTCACTCTATTCGGATCCACTCTTCACATGCACTTGGACTTAGTTTTTAAACTTTGAAGGCTTGCCTTTTTGCTGTTTTCGATGCAATATGTTGGGCCACAAAATTGAGGCATGTTCTCTCCAACGCCAAGCTGGATCTAGGTCGGTCAGACTTAAAAAGTGGGTTCAAAAAGCGGGCTCTTTGAATGCAGATTTTATTTGGAGGAATCGTGGCATGTTCTTTGACTCCCAACCTCACTCGGGCCTTGATCTTGTGCTGCTTGTGGAGACTTCTTCTCCTGCAATTTGTATCCATTACAATGCTTTTGTGGCCTCTCACGGATCTGAGGAGGATGACTCTGAGTCTGAGGGTACGTTTCCTTTTATGGATGATCTAAATAACATGAATTTTGAATGTTTTGTCCACGACATGATTGTGACTCCACCTTGGGAACTTGGGATTTCCCAAACAACAAACAACAAATTGAAACTTGATTGTGGCATAAAGGGAAAAGTTGGGAGAAAGTTTGAGGCCAGAAAACTTCGAATCGAAAGAAAGGAAGCTGTGGAGGAGGGCTCTCAGTGGACCATGGATGCTCTCCTCTCTAGAAATAATAGACGAGCTTAGATGCTTTTTATGTGGCTGCAAGTGTTGCAACTTTGTCTGGTTATTGTTTCCCTCCTTTCTCTTCTCTTTGTTTCTCTTAGATCTCCTCATTTCTTTTGAGACTCTAGTGTTTCTTAGTTTCTCTTATGCTCCTTTCTCTTCGTAGCAAAATCAATGTAATTTCTTTTTTATGTTTAATAAAAGGTGTGGGCCCTCTTCCCACAATTTATGGATCAAAAAAAATAAAATTAACCATAACTCCATGACTATCAACACATTATTGATTCTTCCAACACCAACAGGTAACCTACTGATTCCTTTGCTCACCAAGGTGCCTTACTATAAATAGTAAGACTGGACGCCAACATCTGAGTAACTTACTAAAAATAGTATGTATACATAATGGAACCCAAAACCCCTCTAGAAGGCAAACCGTAAATATCGCAAAGTACTGGTGAAGAAAACACCATAAACTACCATTTGAAGAACCGGATAACTCCTTCACAGGGCCCTCTAATCACCATTATTAGCCTATGAGGACCTGATGATAGGCTAATCTGACAAACGCAAAAGTTGGCTAAAAAGAGGACATTACAAAATGTTAACTGAATTTCACAAAATTTTAAAATCAACACAAACCCAAGTTCTTTCTAGTCGTCAAGATTTGAATGTGGGCATGGTGAGAGTATATGGAAACTGGGATGTGGACAATAAGCAATTAATTTTTAACTCACTAGTAGCATGCTGTCTAGTTTACAATAGAAGATAAGTATGCATATATGATCAATACCATAACAGGTAACAAGTAGATCTGGTCAATGCTAAATTGCTAGATAACAAGCAAATTTGACCAATGCCAAATTGGTAGATAACAAGCGGATCTTGGATCAACGTTAAATTGGCAGATAATGATATGCAATTTTAAAATGGATGTAGTGGTAAACTGTCTAGGATCTTCTTACAATATCAATTGCAGCTATAATCTGGGGGTAAACCTTCCAGATTATTGCAAATATTAAACTTCACATAAAGCAGCACTTATATGGAAAACATTTATATCAACACATGATCCAATTGCTATTGTCAATAATAATCAACAAATATAGAGAGTATTAAATAGACTAGACAACAAATGTATAGAAATATTACCAGCTAAAACATTTAATAATATTTCTACAAGCTAATGTAATTTGTAGCTAACCCCACTTCTTGTTGTACAACCCTTTAATACTGCCCAAACTATCACAAAACCTTATCCACACAAATGAAACATTGAAAATCTACTTTCCAAAGGTTGGTATGACACCTCCCAAGGTGGTATGACAGTTCAAAACTCATACAAAATGATGCATCTTCCTCCACAAATCAAATGCCCTCCTTAAAGACTAGTACGATAGAATTCACAAATGGCACGAGAAAAAATAACTTCACAAAACCTCTTTATTTGAATTTTGTACAATAGGTCCAAGTTTGTCTTTTTTGCAGATTGGGAATTGAACAATAGGAGTATGTTAGATTATGTCACCCTTGGGTACGACAATCCAAGAAACCACTCACTCATAATATGGTATGACTACTACTGGTATCACCATTTGGCTTGTATGGCCAGGTAGGAATATGGTAAGATCAATATTTGGAATGATTTTTCTTCACTATTAAACTATTAGGATTTGCTAGCAAATAATGTGTT
>VDFB02384026.1:0-44008 GCA_007258455.2 Sequoia sempervirens
GTAATTGATTGGAATGCTTTACAAGTACATGATACTAAAGTGGTAATAATCAAGCCTATCAAGGTTCTCAGAACGTGTAAGCTTCACTTGCATAACAAAGAGGTTTTGTAGTGCAAAGTCTAGTGGGACCAATATGCAGAAGATTCTACCACATGGGAATCTACTATGCTGAGATAGAGAAAAAGTTCCCACATGTCTTACATGCTTTTGCAAGTTCTTGAAAAATAATGTTTTGTTTTCTTTGTTTAGTTTATGTTTGCTACATAAAATCATCAGGGATAATAATTCACAAGGGGGGGAGTATGTTACACCCCGTTTTGCATTTACCTATTTTCTATTACTATGATAGTGTAAATTATTATATATGTGAATGTATTTGGAATTCTGAATGAAAAATATATATGTATGGTTGCATTTTGTTTATTTAAATCATTGGAAAATTAAGAATGAAAGTTTATTTTATTTGATGATGTATAATGGAATGGAAATCTAGAATGAATGGTTATTGAATTTGATGTTCTAACTATGAAATGTATAAATGCTTATTTTTCATGAATGGCTCACAACCATGAAAATGTGTTAAGTTAGATGCAGGTTCATATCCAATCCTCTGAAAGAAAGGAGAAGTATCACTTAGGAGAAGAACTTGGTTAGGTAACCAGTAACAAAACCTAACTAAGCTTACACACACACTCACTTATAGAATGGTTGATTCAAGTCCTAGTTTTGGGAATTGGTAAGTCATCCTTTGGTACGATGTGTTTTGCATTAGGAAGGATCTTGATTTTTATTAAGAGCATTCTTGGATTATTTTTAATGCTTGGTGCATGCAAGTTCTTATTCTTATTACTATACTTGATTGATGAGATATATATGCATATAATGTATATATATGTATACATATGCATGTCGATGATAACCCACACATTTGAGATAATACAAACATGAGAGTACGTAGGTAGACGTACCTACACACACACATGGATGGGTTGCTCATGGGCATGGTGATATGAAAAGTAAAATGAGACATGTATGTATGTGTATATATACATATGTATATATATATAAACATCACATGTATATATACCTATCAATAAGATATCAATTGTTTACATGTGTGATTGTATAATCGAATGTATATATATATATATATATGAGATATATGCACATATATATATATATATATACATATGCATACACTTGTTGATATATGTGTATTTGTTGACAAATGGGAATGCCCATATGAATATGTATATATATATATATATATATATATATATATATATATATATGTATGTATGTATGTATGTATACATGAATATAGATATATATACAAATGACATTGTATTTGAAATTTTACTTGATCTCATTCATTTGAATATCAAGTGGAATATTTAGAAAAACTTATTTGTCAAAGGAAATATATATAAATAAATATATATTTGATTATATATATACATATATATATAAATAACATTAAATACTATTAGTTGGTGTTATACTAATGGCCAATTCATTGAATATATGTTATGGTCGATATAATGTAAATGTAGCACTATATGTAATATCACAATGCTAAGTATTAAACCACATTTATCATTATTGATAATGGGAGATGGAAATACATAAGTATTAATCTGCTGTGTGAAGTTTATTAAACTCAATGATAAAGTGTTGCACACTAAATAATGCAACATACTGAGTCAAACATTAAACAATACTATAATGAAGGAGAAAGATGCATGAGATGTGTCAAATGCTTGGCTTAGACAAACTCATCTATGTGCAACACAACCAAATTAAGTCTAAATTATTCCTCTATTTTAAATAGCAAGCTTGTGAATAAGAAATGTGATGAATAGTTGGCGCCATACTATGAATTATGTGTTTCTTTTAGAAGTCTATTTATCCTATAAGTTGATTACTAGATTGATGCATGTGCTTTATGAACCAGTGAAACTTTTGTTGGAAAACATTGGGTCGATCTGTTGTCCTATTTGAGTGACTATTGAGATAGAAATATACCACCTTTTTTATATTAAGCTGATTCAATGGTATTTTTATGAGAAGTTTCATAACATAAGCCTTGCTTGTGGCCTAAGGATTTTGGTTTTTGGGTATAAATATGAGGAATTCTCACCTCATTTGGACACTATTCTTCTTTACACCATTACAGTGCTCCATTCTATTTTATTTTCATTACTTGAGACTTATATTTTGTTGAGATTTATTGTGAGGAAGCTTTAGTGAGAGAAATTGTGAGGGATTTGTTGCTAAGTTGATTTTAAGAGGGGTTCAAGCTTGAGATCTTATGAGTCAATTGGAATGAGTGATTAACAAGCATGTGATTTTTTTTTGTTCATGTTTTTCCTTTTATCTGAAAGATTGATTGCATTGTATGTTTAAATTGGAAATTGCATTTGTTTGCTTGAATAGAGTTATAATCTAATTGCTATAGGAAAGGAAAAGACATAGTGATATGAATTCCATATAAGTGTTTGTACTTACTCTATATTAAGGAGTGATTGATTATTGTCTATAGTATTACATATAGGGTTGACATAATGGGAATGACTTGATAAGTTATTTTATGCAAAGTTAATTTGTAGACTTTGAAGGCTCATATGTTAAACATGGGATTAAAATATCCATTGAAGGGGGGGATAACTTATCCTTTTGCTTATGATTTTTTGGTTGAGGTACCATTATGTTTGGGAAAAGGGAATAGGTTATTTCTTATGTTATTGACTACCTATTGAAGGAAACTTCCTAGATGCATAGATTATAATGGCCTAAATTCAAATCGAGCTAGAGTAGTGTATGCGAATAGGAATATTATCACTTGAAGTATTGAGTAAGAATACTTTGTCCACACTTGAAGTATTGAGTGAGAATACTTTGTCCAAAGTAGTGTGATTTCCTTCAACTTTGTTGTCAATTCACCATGTACCTTTTATGCATGCTAGATCAAGATTGTAGTGTCTACAAGTTTTAGTTATGTAGGGCACAACTCTAAGCTCAAAATGGTTGTCATTACGAGGTTACTCCACCAATCTCTTTGTCTAAGGGTAGGGCCATCTATCGGATGATAGATGTGCAGGGGACTGCATTTGAGTTTGTGGTTGGTAGAAAAGTGCTTGAGTGATGCTTCTCCTCCTCAGCTAGCAACCAAGATTCAAAAGGAGATTCCTGAACCATCTATATCTATTGCTTTGAAGCTTAATTGAGCATTGTATGTACTTTGTATACATTTGTTGGAAATATTGTAATATGTGGAATATTATATTGGAAATGAAATCAAAATTTGGAATTTGTTATGTCATCTATGCTCATTTGTTCTCTTGTGGAAAATAATTTTTTTATAGCAATGGTTAAGAAACATAGTTTATTACTTGAAAGTGAAAACTTAGGAAATTTACTTGTGTGAATAATTGGCATGTTACATAAGGGGCAGGAGTTGTGATAATCTCTATCAAAGGTAATTTGTATCCATTTGCGTATTGCTTGTAGTTTGAATGTACAAATAATATGGTAGAATACAAGGCACTTTTACTATGTATCAATAATGCAAGAGATATGGGTATCAAACTACTGAAAGTTGAAGGTGACGTAGAGCTAATCGTGAAAAAAATTAGGGATCAATTTCAAGTAAGAAAAGATGGCCTTCGACATTATAAAAATAGGGTGTGGAATGCAATCGACTGGTTCAAGGCATTCGACATTAGATACATTTCTTGTATAGACAATAACAAAGCAGATTCCCTTGCAGTATTAGCTTCTCTTTTCATGCCACATTTTGATTTTCATTAGATGATCCATCTCCAATATGGGATGCCTATTGGACTTGTGTGGTGGAGTGTAGTCATTACTCCATAGCGGTATACTATAGGCTAGTCCGCATCAACCAAAGTGATGATTGATCTGTCAACCAAAGTGATGATTGATCTGAGCATGATAATGTGCTCCCAAGCTCGAATATGTAAAAGTGTAACACCAAATCTGATGCTTCAGCCTCCCGTGTAGACCACCTAATGCATATCATGGTATAATGATGCAAGAACCACAAGGCCCCAAGAAAAGTGCAAGTCATCCCAACTATCATCCGCAACCAGGTGAGTCCACAACTAATGTTGAAGCCTTAACCTTGCCTATCTGGCATGAGCACTCCATAAATCAAAGATCCAATAACTAAGGTCAATTTTGGTGCCTATCCTCTATAATCCTGAAAGTCAATGTGTGCAATCTCTATGTAGAGGGTATCAACGCAAAGCATGTCATAGTAGGCCATCATCCTGGCATCCATGTCATTAATAACCTACTCACTATAAATTGACACTCATAGGATGTGCAAGACATCCTCTAAAGTGATTGTAGTCTCTCCAATAAGAAAATGGAAGGATGAAGTCTCGCTATGCCACCACTCAATCAATGTTGACATCATAGCAAAATGTGTCCTGATCTCGAGCATATGTGCCAGAAATCCTAGCCTAATAGCTCTGAGGAAGAAGTTTTCCTAGTCGGTCAAATGGTGAACATGAGAAAAAAGGATAGGTCTATGTTACCTAGATTGAATTGGTCAAACGATCTCTTGTACAAATGACATGTCCTGTGTCAAAACTACCAAAAAAACTTATAAAATTTCAAGTTTGGAGCCCTAAACTACAAAAGCATTGTTGTTTGCAAAATTGCAACAATATTGTGTGAGTGACGCTATACCAAAAAGTCAATAGCGATGCTATCTACAAAAGCATAGTGGAATTTCAAAAGTACTACTAAACCAAATTGTTAAAAGTGACACTCTTCACAAAAGTGTGACCCTATTTCAATAACATTGTTGAACCCTAAAATCTACCGTAACGCCCTATGTAAAAGCACGTCTACTTTTCAAAAGCGATGCTAAACCTAACTAGGAAAAATCCATGCTATCTAAAATAGTGCCACCGACAAAAGCATCATCAACTGATGCAAAATCACTGCTATATAACACCGCCATTGTTTGACCTTTTTGAACTAACATTAAATGCATAAAAACTTGAAAAATGAGGAAAGTTTCAATTTGCTTACCGGGCGTCCTACGTCTGTTGCCTGCTGGTACTCTTGTACCCTATCCATAAGGTGCTGAGGGAGCTCATGATCAACCATTTCACCAAGGTGTCAAAGTACAAATAACAGTTTCACTAAAGCAAAGTGTGCAAATGAATTGAAAATGACCCCTCTACCTCTATTAAAGCCTAAAATTTAGGGTTTTTTTCCCTAATTTGAGGGGGAAAATGGGATTCTAATCCTGTTTCATCAAATTTTTGAGCTATAGGGCCTCTTTTGAGTCATTTTTCACATTTTTGAGCTTTTTTTTGCATCACGAAGCCTATTTTTTGCATTTGAACCCATGTTGAACCTTTGTCACAATCTCAACCCATCATTTTTTTTCCCGATCTCTCAAGGAGGCAAGGTGCCAACTTAATTCCTTCCACTGGGGCAACAATGAGGCATATGAAAAATCAAGAATTTTTAAATTTTTGATATGAGTGATAACATTAATCTAAAAAGCATCAGTCTTTGAACCAATGTAACAGGTACCTCGCTTCAAAGAGGGGAAAAATGTAAAAACTTAAAATTGTCTTGACTGATATTGCACATCTGAATTCGATTACTAACACCATTTTGTCCTGAATCACCTCTTTTTCAACAATTTAATAAAATAATCTTCATTATTTAACTAAATCCATTGGTTTCTCCTATTAATCAGATAATTAATGTTATTTGGATAATTCATCCCCTTTCATGCTAATTTTTCATCTTATTTAATTAGGTAATGTGAATTATTTAATTAAATTGCTTATGTCCTCTCGTTTAATTAAAAAATCTTAATTATTCAATTAAACATCATTTAACCCCTTTCTTAAATAAAGTTACTTATTTAATGGAACTCATAATTTCCCTCCATATTGCACAATTAAGTAATTTCTTAAATTCCTTAAATGGATAATTTCCCTCACCCTCCCACTTGAAAGAAATTCCTCCATTTGAACTCCAAAATGGAATATTCCTTTTGTAAACTTCTAACAACTGCCAAGTTTTGGAGTGTGCTTCTTTAAATCAATGAGAGCCATCGATAAACTCCTTGATCCATGTCAACTTGCATTCTCATTCATTGATGAGAATCCTTGATCCATGCCTTCACCTCTCATTTCTTCTCATCCCTTGATTGATCAAATAAATCTTGACCATTGATTCACCATTTTCTCCTATAAATGCTCCTCATTTATATGAGAAATGGATCCATTTCCATTTTAGCAAAGTTATGTTGCACATTTGAATACTCACTTTCATCCATCTTGCATCCATTTTAGCTTAGTTTTCATCAATATTAGCTTATTTTCATCAATGGAATATGTTTAGATGCTTGTTTCAATCTAGGGATTGGGAAAGGGATGACATTCCATATCAATGCAACACCAATCCCCCAATGGGATGAGGTTTGAGGCATTTAACTAGGTTCCTTTATGCATTTCTTAATAGTTTATGTTTAAATGGATTCTTTGTTCTATGTTTTCAAGTATTTCATTAGGAGTATAGCTTAATTGGTTAGATATTCCTTAGAATCTAATCTATCTAGTGTGTTCAGCTTATGTTATGATTATGCTCACAATAATAATAGGGAGAAATATCTCAAAGCATTCAAATGTTATTATTCTTTGGAAACTTAGAGAATATAGATGAAAAATCATTGCCAAGTGTTCTTGATAGCTCTAAGAAATATACTTAATCTTGCAAAACTTTCTATTTTTAAACATAACAAAAAATTGTTGTCACTTGACAAATTCAACCTTTATTTCATCATTGTGCTAGTTTAAATGGCGTGTTGCAAGAAAGAAAATAATTATGAGTATGTGGTGATCAATGTCATTGATTATGTAATAGTAAGTACATAGTTGAGTATTATTGTAAAAAAATATCACACATGAGTATAAAAGTAGCATTTGCATAAGTGGGATACAATGCTTTAGATGTATAAATATTAGGTTAGAGCACCCTATTGAATTGACCACCTAAATGCCACATAAATACCTTACTCAGATCAGTGCCTTATGCTTGGAACAGAGTCAGTTCTAACATCTACACAACTTGACAATAATTTCATACATGACATCATTTAAGCTTTGAAGATATTGCATTACAATATTTCAACATTATATCTCAACCACCACTTCTTACCAATATCCTAACACTCAATTTAGCATAAACTAGTAGCCTCATTCAAGCACTTACATTAACTCTTTGAATCAACAAGAAAGAACAAAACCACTCATCCAATGAAAAAAATGGAGACAAACAAAATAACCTTTGATTATATTATTTATAGCTCATGAAACGACTACATGGTAGAGAAAATGGCTTTGAATTTGCATTTAATTATGTACCCTATTACCAGTATTGCTATAAAAATTACATGTATATTAGTAGACTCAAGCCTAATACTTGACTCCAAAATTCTTAGTAAACCCTTTACAATTCCCTCTGTGATCAATTACAAAACAACCAAAGCCCCCGTAACTGGCCTTGATTTCCCATTTATAGAAACATAGGAGCAACAAAATTCAAGCTAATTTACAATTTTAGTCACATTTACATTTGAAATTCAATTTCATTTTAATTTCAAGGATCTTTAGATGGTTATATTTGTACTTTGATATGGAGGGAAAGCACAAAAGACAAAAAACCATATCACCTATTGAAACAGAAAATCTAGACTTCCAAAAGGAATCATTCAACATTGTAGCAACACCAAAACCTCTCATCCATGTCAACCAAAGAATTTTTGCTTGTCAACACCCAAGAAAAAAATTATACGTTTGCTAAAGAGGATTTACTTGCCTTCCAAAATGAAACCCTCATCATCACAGTGGTGTCCAACACCTCTCCTTCATTTCGGTCATCAAAAACAAAAAAACTGAACTAGGACACTACCTCTACAATTTCTTAGAATTAGAGTATGCATGTCCCCTTTGTGATTTTTCTAAAACTAGAGAAGCTACCTCTCCATCATCAAAAAATTTTTGACCTACGAGTGTGAGAAGGTATTGTGCATAGTCCAGATCAATATCTACCTCATCTTCCTGCCCTACCTTCCATAGTTGTACCAGGCTTTCCCATATAAGAATCATAAGCCTTGTGGTACTTATTCTTCATCTTCCCCCTAGGCTTAGACAATTTCCTCCACTTAATAATATGCTCCTTCAAGGAAAAAACACTAGGTTCATTATGGTTATGAACAACAACCCTACTTCTCAGGTTGTAAGTATTCTTGACACCACCTTCCATAGACTTACCACAAGCTCTCTTCTTGTCCTTTGGCCCTATAGGAATTTTTGGTGTGTCTTGCTTAGTTTCAAGAGAATCATCCTACAATTCAAGCATATTTATCCTCCTAGACCTCCTTACAAGTTGGGTAGAATCACTAGGCCTAAAATCACTCATTCTTATAGGAGAACAAGACTAAAACTTATGAACCTTCAAATATAGAGAGACCTTATAAATTTATAGGATAAAGACAATTCAAGACCACACACAAATCCTATCAACTTACTATAATTCTATAGATAATCAAACTCTTGCAAAACCTACAAAACCATCAACATTTCCCAAACCAACCAATTGATGAATAGTTGACACATAAAAATGTGAATACCAACCTACCTGAGAGAACTATCCTTAATGCCTCTAAAACTACTTGCCAAAGCTCCTAACGCCTTCTATTTAGACTCAAGATTAATTTCTCGGCTCCTAAAGATTTCAATTATGAAGAAAACCAGCTAAAAATTATCATTATATCAAATAATTGGAGTATGTTGACAATTAATTCTTAGGGAAAGCTCACACAAGCGAGCTAACAATAAACCATTGGAATTTTAAATCTCAACCATTGATCATGTGGTGAGGTAGATCAAAAAATAATCTAAATCAAGGAAATTAATTTTGGAAAATTCAAATGCATGCATCTGTTGCCTCATCCAATTAGAAAAAACCATGTGGATAAGCATCCACCTTGTCCGCACACTTCACCATCCACCTCACCTTAAAGAAATCTTGTCATGTCAAGTTTCCCGCTGCATGTGAGATTTAACTAGCTTGCAACTGACAACAACAATGTGGTGGGGAATGACTGAGATTAAACTTCAAGGCATCAACTTGCTTGTCGTAATGTAAAAATATTGGCCAGTGTGTACAATATTTTGACAGAATTGACAACCGAGATAAAAAATCATTCACATATCTTGAACATGTGTAGAAGAAATAAACTTTGACAGCACACACTTTATCCTTCACATCCTCATGGCACTATTTTATTAATATTTCGCCTTTACTAAAGCTTATCCTGCCTTTTAGATCACTTCCATGTGATGCTTTCCCGCTTCCCTATTGAGAAACAAGAGACAAAAATGGGTCCCGCATGGGATGGTGGGGAGTAGTTGAGATTGACCCACATCATCTGCCATTGATTGTCGATGTTGATCAAGCGTAGCATTCTCATGCATTTAAAACCTAGTGGGTCCCACTGAAAATGGGATGCATGTCATTAGCATGAGTTGTCATTAGCCTACCGCCTCATGATATTAGTCTAATGTAGAATAAAAACCAATTGGGTCGCAGGGAGTGGTCCAAATGAAGACATATCGCCAAACAACCACTGCTGATCTCATTAAAACACTACCCACTAACTATTCAAAACCTCTAGGCCTGCCAATGAAATGGGCATGTGGTGCTCACCCACCAACCTTTTAGATTATTTAAATGGAAAATGAAACAGAGCAGGGTCATGAGGAGTGGCTAAGATCTACCTGCGATGATTGAACGGTCTTCATAATCACAAAAACCTACACATGCAAAATGTTAGTTCAAAAAGGGGGTTGCTGCTAGGCATATGTAGATGGGGACATAAGGATTAAGGTTGAAACCATAGGAAACCAATGCAAAATTAAACCCCAACCTAGGACTTGACAAATATTTTGAGGAAAATCAACCGTGCTACTATAAGGTGGTACATATAATAAAGCAATGGGAAACAATCAAGGTCATTAGGACTCAAGGTCCATTAAAAGAATGAACTCAATGGCATTAGATGTGTCTTAAATGACTGGTAACCGACGAAAAGGGGTCAATGATGAATTATAACACCACAAAGGACACCAGAATTAGAATTTTTATAAAGGGTTTTAGCAACACAAACCCTAAGACAATGACAATGGATGAAACCCTAAGCCAAAAGATATGGGATTAACCAATTTTTTTAGAATTTTAAGATGGAACACAAAGCATTTTATAAAGGTTCCATCAATTCCTAGGAGGGAATCTTTCTAAAAGGTGTTAATTGAGGTTAGATATTATCTTTTTAAAAAAAAATTAATACTTGTGCCCTAAGTCATTTAATATTAGTTGTCTCACGACATAGGATTACGACACTTGTCATAACCCTACTTAATCCTATGTCTCACCTTAGTTATATAACCAAGTGGTCTCATTTGTAATGTAAGATTGAAAAATCCATTGAGGAATCATATCATCATAATCTATCATTTTCATCCCTTGATATAGTAGCATTATTCTCACCTAGTTCAGCTCTCTTGTTCTTTCATGAGGTTCCTAGATCTTGGGTGGCTATAATCTTAAACCAAATCTTGTATGGTGTAGAGTATTCTATACCACCTCTTATACCTAATATGTTTACATGTTTAAATGGACTCGTGAACTTTTCAAATATATAATATTTCATTGAATTTATCTTAAAACTCCCAATTTTTATTTTACCACTAATATTATCTTCAAAATTACTTATATAATAATAAAAATTATAATTTAGTCAAATATTTAAAATTTATAGTGGACAACTATAAATGACAATTAATAATTATGGTGAGAGGCAGAATGGGGTTTGAAATTTTGTGTACATAAAATAAAAAATGAGGATAAAAAATAAGATAAGATAATAAGATAATAATGAAACAGAAAGATTTTTAGAAAAAAAAATGGATCTGAAAATGTCCTCAATAAATTGGAAAGGAATATATCAAAAGTAGTAAGGGTAGATGTAGTGAAAAAATCAAACCCATGTATCTCATTCTCAATTTGGGATAATGAAATGTTAAAGTGTTGGTCTCTCTTGAAGGTTCTAAATAAGGGGGCACATTTTAATGCCCAAAAAGTTGATAGAAGTAGAACCAAATGGTGTGCCCCATCCCGAAATTCCATGAAATTAAATTTTGATGGAACATATAAAGGAAACCCAAGATTATTTCAGTTAGGTTGTGTAATCTGTAATGACAAAGGAGAGTTACTAAAAGGTTTTCTTCTGAAGCTACCCATGGGCACTAATAATGTAGTAGAGGTACATGACCTCTTAACAGGTGTAAAGTTGTCAGACAACATGTAACTCAAAAATATTCACATTAAAGGAGATTCTTTAAACATTATTAATGCTTGAAGGAATTGGCAGTCAAACAACTGGGTTATTTAATACATCTTGAAAATAGTTTGGGAGGTCCTTGAGGGTTTCACTTCAGTAATAGTTACACATTGCTATAGGGAAGATAATTTTGTAGTAGACGCCCTTGCAAATCACACTTGCAAAATGGAGATAGAAATCCTCCAAATTGATCCATATAATTTTCTAAACTTAAAGGATTTTGCACAAATCATTTGTAAAGAAGTTCAAGGGAGTGATGCTTCTGGAGTCTCAAGTTAGTTGCATGTTTAATGACAAAAATTTTTATTTCCCACCTTTTTGGTGTTGTAACTGATCGATTGAGTCTTAGATTAGTATAGAATAAGTGTATAAGTCTATGTGAGATGTTATGTGCTTCACGTGTCTTTTCTCCAAGGGTGGATCAAAAATCCTAATCTTAAGCTTGGAATACACCAATACCTTAAAAAGTTATTTCATTTGGTCCATGAGATGGCTGTCCTAACCTCCCAAAGCACCACAATGCTACCCCCCAAGGAAGGACCTAAAATACATATACTTTGAACCCAATGCCCACTAGTGCCACATGGCTTTTGCATGCAAGTTCTAAATTTTTGGAGTTCAAAGGTTGGGAAATGGTGTGACATTGGTCCATTTTGTGGAAGTTGGCTCTTTATTTATTGGGTTAGTAATATAGATGTGTGTGCAAGTGTTATTACCTCCTAATATGCAAAACTAATTAAGACATGCAAGATAAAACAACACTCGACCACCTCAAGATTGGGCTATGTTGAACATAAACAAAAGAAAGATAAAAACAAGAAAGTATACCTTTTACTTGTGTTGATCCTTTGTTGGCCCTTGATGCAGCATGAGTGTGTGCTCCTTGGATGGAAAATGATATAAAATGAGATGCAAAGGGGTAAAGATGCAATGGAAGATGCAAATGATGAAGTTGGTTATGTGATAGTCTAAGCAAAAATGGATGCAAGATGATGGGATGAAAGCTTAAAAGTGTGCAATAATGAAGGATGAAAACTAAGTATGCAAAGAAGTGCTTAAATGGCTTGAGAACATAAATGTGATAAAATGCATAAGGTAAATGAATGAATGAGAAGGGGGGTTATTTATAGAAGAAATTGAATTATCTAGAGAATTCAATGGTAGGGATTGAGCCACCATGGCCAAGATGGAGGGCTATGGTGAGTTGAGGACTCACAAGCCCTCACATCTTGCCATGTGGAGGATGAAGTGTCCAAAGGATATGGTGAGATGGAAAGGGTACAAATGATGTGGAAGAAGGACAAGTACTTTAAAGTACCTTGGGAGGGGAGAAGATTTCCTCAAAAAGGAACTTCTTGTTCCCATATGAGAGAAAAGTGACATATAAGGAATTTTAGCATTCCTCAAAAATTTCCATGGGGAAGAGAAAAGTGGTTGGGGAAATAAATGTGAATTTTAAATTCACATGATTGGAAGGGATAAGGTGGTTGGGAGAATAAATATGAATTTTAAATTCATATGAGGAGCACCTTGTGGATAAGACAAGGTTCTTATGAAGGAGGCTGAAAAGTACCTTGTGGATAAGACAAGGTCCTTAAAATAGAAGGTTCTTGGCTTCATGTGATTGATGTGACCTTTCAATGATCACATGGGGAAGAGGAGAATCCTTAGAGGAATAAAAAGTGAATTTTAAATTCACATGGGGAAGAGGGTTTAGGCTAAATGTGGAAAATGTGAAGGTTGACCAAAAAGATATGCTAAATGTAGCAAGGGGATTAGTTTAAGGTTGTGCAAATAGGTGATTAAGAAACTTAATGAGAGATTAGAAGCAAGTGGGAGAATATGGAGGATGTGACATTAATTATGATTAAGGTGTGCACATCCTAATCAGGGATTAATTCAAATTAATCCAGATTAGAAGAGGGTTATGGAGGATGTGACAAGGAGAGAGAAAAATAAGAATTTAAAATTGTTTTAATTCAAAAAGGTTAAATAAATTGATGTATTTATTTAATTTAGAGAGGAAGGGGATGAAAGGGTAGAGCATTAATTATTAAATTAATACTTTATGAAACTTTAGGAAAAGAAAGGAATATTAATTAAATCAATCAATTTAATTAATATTAATAGAGGATGCAAAATAGACAAATAAAAAGGTGAACTTGATCATGTGGGAGCAGTCAAATTTAGATGTCTACATTTTTCCCCTCTTCAAAATATTGTTAGAATAATAGTGTTTCGAAGAAAAAATAAAACGTAGATGACTCAAAAGAGGAAGTGACTAGAAAATGATGCCCCAACATGGAAGAAGTTGCATGACCTACCCAAATGGAGGGAAATGGAGGGAGATGCCTCAATCTCACAAGAAAATAACTGTGACAGAGGAACAAAAGAAAAATTGTAGGGTATGCCCCCTCAAAAGAGCGGTTGGGGAAGAAAAAGGGGCCTCGGGTGACCTCTTGATATGAAGAAACATAAGGTACCATTGGATAGAGCTTGAAAAACTAGGAAGATTTGGATTTTGAACAGAGTCAATCAGACACACGGTGTGCAAATGGAAACCCACTGAAGTTTTGGAATTAATTAGGGCTGAAAAGGTTAAATAAAAAGTAAAAATACCCCTTGAGTTACTATTCCTCCTTTGCACACTTGGTAGTTGAAGAAGAGAGAGAGAGGAGAGGAGAAGGAGGAGCTAAGGAGATGAGGAGACGAGGAGACAAGGATGTTGGATGACTACGACAATGACATCATCTACTGAGTGGATGAGGTGAGGGCATTCTACGACAAGCCCAAAGTTCCACGCTAGGTTAAGTTCAAAAACCCTCTTTGTGATTTTAAGAATTTTTTATTATGTTGTAAGTTTTTATGCTTTTTAAACACACGGGTTTTGGGATTGGGGTAGTTTAGGAAAATGGGTTGGGGGCGAAATTGGGATTTCACCAATGGGGTAGGTAAAAAGTCTGTTAGAGGCCATGGGAAGGGGGGTTGCCCAATTTGGCCCATAGAGAGGCAACCATGCCCTAGGGAAGGGACAGCCATACCCCTTAAGGGGTGGTCCCCCCCCAAAAGGGGTAGCTGTGCCCCTTAAGGTGTGGTCTTGCCCCTTGAGGGGCGACCCTGTCCCAAAAGGGGTGGTTGCACCCCGCCCCAAAAGGGGTGGCCCCACCCTAAAAGGGGAAATGATGCCCGAGAAGGGGTGGATCTACCCTGGAAGGGGCGATGACACTCGGGAAGGGGTGACCCCACCCGGTAAGGGCGAAAGGGTTGGACAAGGAAGCAAAAAAAGAGAGGAAAGGAAAGAAAAACAAAGGAAATTTGGGAAAATTGGGAAACTTGACCAAAAGGGGAGGGAATACTTAGAAGATATCTTGGGGTTGAGAGAAGAGATGAAAAGACTGACATAGCATTGTGGTATGGATGCAGCAATTTAAGCAACTACAAACATGATAGAGATGGTCTGAGGTGCTGCAAGTGATGCTAAGGGTGATGATCAGAGAAAATCATGAGGCCATGTCAGGAGCAGGACTGCTACACTTGAGAGGATATATGATGGTTAGAGCATATCGATCTATGTTGACAGTGCTCATAGAGCAGTGGGATTTTTCAACCTCCACATTCCATCTCTCGACAGGGGAGATGATGGTGAATCTCAAGGATGTATGGCAGATATTGAGGCTCCATATAGCAGGGCACCTAGTGAGTGAGGTTACATTGACTGGGGAGGAGTTGGATCAGAAACTATATGTGCTATTTGGACAAGAGGACCTTCTTGTTCAGAAGAAGGGGTTAGATGTGGATCGATGTTTGGCAGTGGGGATGCGAGCACTACCACTCTATTTGTTTGGGTTGATTGGTGGCTTACTAATACTAGATAGGAGCATGTGATTTTGTAGCTTGAGTTATATGGAGTTTATTCAACATATCATCAAGGGGAGAGAGGGATAGTTCACATGGGGGACATGCGTACTGACATAGCTCTACAGAGACATGCACATGTTGTGTTATCAATGGGGGCTCATCTTGACATAGGTGATCCTATTGTAAGTATGGGCCTAGGAGCACATTAGTGTGACCTGGCCAGGAGTGGTGAGAGTAGAGATAAAGGATGTGATAGTGCCCGTAGCATGGTTGTATAGGACAAAGAATGGTTGGGTGTGGCACTAGGATGGCTTCGAGGATTTGGATAGATGGAGGAGGATCATAGATGACTTATAGGAGGAGCACATAGTGTGGCAGTTGTACATGTTATGACAGTTTATTGGGTGGAGGGTAGAGGAGGTGAAACTTAGGGGTTACTTCAGTACCAGGTACTACATAGTCGGGAAGGAGCCCAACAAAGTGGAGGTGCATAGGAGATACAAAGTGGCTAGATAGTTTGGGGTTGTATAGGATATTTTGTGTAGTTTAGACATGTTTTGACGGATCTCACGAGAGTGGCCATGGGGAGAACCAATTTCATTGAGGTTCACCAAAGCACATTGGGAGACATTATAGCTGGTATCCTACCTAGGGAGGACCGGAGTGGAGCAGGTGGCAAGAGTGACTTGTCGATATACTGGATGGTTCCTCAACCATTAGTGGGAGAGGATTACACCAGACGATCCTATTATAGAGGCATTGGGCTTTGGACTAGATGATGAGTTGAGGTTAGTGACATAGAGGAGAGAGAGGGGGAGAGCCCAACAGAGGGGAGGTCAAGAGGAAGTTAGGGTGGCAGGATAGCAGGAGAAAGGACAAGAGGAGGAAGGGGCCGCAGGACAATAGGAGAGAGGATAGGAGGTAGGGGTTGTAGGACAATAGATGATGGTGATGAGGAGGAGACAATAGAGGAGGGAGTAGGTGGTGCTCGAGTAGGAGAGAGGATAGGAGGAGGTAGGGGTTGTAGGACAATGGATGATGGCAACGAGGAGGAGAACATAGAGGAGGGAGTAGGTGGTGCTCGAGTAAGAGAGAGAGAGAAGTGTGATATGGAGATGATTGATGAGCCTAAGGTGGAGGCGAGAGCTGCAACATAGAAAATGAGGGCAGGGAGGAGGAGATAGTTGAGGAGAGATCGAGTGGAGAATAGGGCCGATAAGGAGCATGATGAGGTAGATATGGAGGTGAGGTAGGAGAGATATCAACAAGAGAGAGGAAAAGAGGGGGAAGGGGCCGTAGGATAGCCAATGAGGTCAATGAGGATTAGTAGACAACAGAGGAGAGCCAAGGTGGAGATTGGAGCAGAGCAAGAGCCCAATGAGCCAGAGCAGGAGCATGAGCCACAAGAGGATTCTATGGATGTGGATGTTCTCGTGGTGGAGCCATTGGCAATGATACCATATGTACCACCTAAGGACCTTGTTGTATTGTTGAGGGGGACCTAGGTGAGGCTATAGATGACAGAGTAGAGGCTAAGGTGCATAGACTTGGGGCTGAGGAGAGCAGGCTTCAAGTAGAGGTAGCTAGGTTATAGGCTGAGGGATAGAGATTACAACTTCATTGTTGACCTCCTTGTTGATGGTGTTTTCTGCACAACAACAACTCAGACAAGATACAAGAATCATGTCTCTTTTGAAAGGTAAATCTCTATCAACAAGCATCAAGAGATAACCCCAAGGTCTCTAATGTTAGGTCTTGAAAATGCATAAACAACTTAGATAATATGTGAAAATGCTGGTAATCACAAGGGGCCTTATGAACAAATGTTGGATCTTAGAATTTAGTAGATTTTCAATATGTTGATACTTCAAGTTCTAAATCTAACCCAAATAATAAAGAAATAGAAAAATATGAGGGTTTAAGAGAGAGATTCCTAAGATTAAAACTAATTCTAAGGTCAACAATGCAAATGATGAAATACTTGAAATGGACCAACCCATCAAAACTAATTCTTGCTTAACCTTAATTTTATCTGCAATCTCACAAAAATAGTGCTATCTTCTAAGGAATTAAATATTTTTAGATTATGAACATTCATTTAAATGAACCCTATTGCAATTGAAATGAACAAACATGCATAATTGAATTGAGCATAATGAATATAAGGTCTAGGCTAACTTTACAAAGCAACTCACAATCAGCGAACTACAAAAAGTATGGACTAGGGATTGCTGCAACACTTCAAGCATTAAACCATAAACACCATTGAATCATATATAATTCTAAATCTAACATTTATCCAATGTTTTTGAAGCAATTTCAAAAGATAGGATAACAAGAACCATGCAAGATAAATCAACACAAAAGAGATCACCAGAAAGCACAATGTCTTCAATTGTATTGAATCATCCAATAGGAGCAACAGTTCCAGTGTTATGTGTTAGTACAACACTTTCTTCAAAATGAAAATAACTCCTAACTCTAGCTTCTGCTCTAACCTATTTGCTTTAAAGTCTATTTTTCCTATCCTTTTCTACTACTTACAAATGAGGCATAATAATCTATTTATAGACATTACATGCTATGTCAGCCCAAATAGGGTAACAAAGATAATTGGCCCCAAAAAAAGGTCAGCCAAGAAAGTTCTAGAATAAAATAATATTTGCATTAAATGTTTGAGTTCATCTAGGTTGACTAGGTTTCTCCAATATAGCTTGGTCCAATGCATGTGAAGGATGAAGAAGGAATAATGGGGAAGCACAAATTTTGATGGAACCCCACATTAAATGCTTTCTCCCTTATTCCTATCTCATCATGAAAATTTTCTCCAAGTCAGCCAAAGGTGTAATAATCAATCTTTTAAACTTCCTTTCAATAGATTTAATATCTTCCCCTTGCTTGCTTTATTTAGCTTGCATTCATAGAAGGAAACCAGAATGAAAACTCATTATAGGACAAAAATCCATGTTAGCATCATAAAAAACCACATATTTATCTTTCAAACAAGTCTTGCAATGAATGAAAATCCTTAAAACATCATAAAAATCACTTCCTTCAAAGTTCAGGTTTTTGGTCCGTTCATGGAATTTAGGCCAGAAAGGAATTTCAGGAAAATCCGGGCTAGGCAGATTCCAATGATGGAGAAACAAAATTCGCTCATAAGTTCTTCAATCTACATAATTACTTGGGAGAAGGCATGAAACACCACTAAATCATTTAGATCAATCAAAGCCATTAACAATTAACTCACGTGACCCCCTTGACTCTTTAGTTTCAACAGGTTCTTGGGAAATTCCATCAGGGACGAAAATCTACGAGACTAGCAAGGCTTAGCACATTTTGGGAAAATGAGGGAACAAAGGATTTTTGGGAAAATCCAAAGGAAGTGGAATTCCACGAAGTAAATGTATTTTTCACATTTTATGCATGTATTTGGGAAAATAGTGGAGTGATGGAAACTTGGGAAATTTTGAAGGAGGCAAAATTCCATGAAAGGCTACTGCATGTTGGACTTCCTACTAGAAAATGGACATAGTAGTTTAGAATTCTTGAGAGTCTAACTCAGAATGCTAATTGGTGTTGTGAAGCCTGCACCATCTTGATAGAACTATTTTTTCCAGGTAAACTCCACTAGATTTTTCATGATTGTTTGACTGATCCAGAGATGTTAAGGCTCCTCCATTATTCTAATGTGGTGGCTGCCTTCCATCATATGTTGGTCCAAAATGTTGTCTTTGATTGAAATTCTACCCCTGACCTTGCATTATCTCTGTTGTCTCGATCATAGTGGGATTGGGTTCCCCTTTGGGCTGCCCAAGGTTGACTATTTTGGTTCCTTAGATAGGTGACCTCGGTAGCCAACTTAGTGACTAGCCTTGTGAGTGCATCCAACCTCTCCTTGTCCACATTGCATGGTGAGGGAACACCACCTACCAAGTTCTACATATGAATAGAATGGTACCCAAGGTTTAGGGATTGATTAAGTATTTCACAGCTCTACAAATAGCTAGGTATATTAGCTTGTTGATGGGAGAATACAAGTTGGTTCATATTTGGATGATAATCTGACATGGGTGGAGCCTGATTCAAGGGTTGACCTAGATGTGGAACCAAGGGTAATTGAGGGATTGGGCTCAACATAGGTGTTTGGTTAACTAATGGCATGGGTCTAGACAAGTGTTGCCTCAAATTTGTACTCACCCTAATAGCCACATCATAAGCTTCAAGTAGGCTAGCAGGAGGGTTTTCTCTCCATTTTACAAAGGCAGATGTTAAACTATCCAAAGCCTCATAATAAACCTCCCTGGTAGTGGCATCATCTACAACATAAGGGGGTTGCAGCCTAGCATAAGCCCTATGAAATCTATTGTTGAAATCACCTATTGGTTCATTCGCCTCCCTCTTGACCCTAGTAAACTACAGAAGTAACTCATTGGCACTAACTAGGATCTCAATTTTTTGTAAAAATACAGTCTCCAACTGAAGCAAAGTAGTGATAGACCCCGCAAGGAGATGGTTATACCAATACAATGCTTCATCCCCAAGGGAATATGGAAAAATATTTCATGCAACATCCTCATGATTAATTCCCCTAGCCTTAAGGGTAGTTTTAAAAATCCTAATATGCTCCTCTGCAGTCCTTTTGGGATCATTAATGTGAAACTTGGAGCAGGAAAGTTTGGGGTTTTTGGGAATGACATTGTAATTATTGAAGGATAATGGAGATGGATTGTTTGCAAGGAAAGCCATTGGTGGAGGTGGGGGTGATAAAGGCTGATTTATGACTATTTGGGGTTGTTGAATGGGAATGGCATCAAAATTAGATGAAAATGGACTTGATGAAGATGAGGATGATGGAGATGATGGAAGTGGTTGGATAATGATTCTCCCATTCTTCTAGTCCTTCTTGACCTAGTAGAAGCTTGCAACTCTTGAAATTCCTCTTCTCCTGGCATAGATCTAGTTCTTCTTTAGAGCCTTTCAAGATATATAAAAGATAGAAAATGATCCAGCTTGCTTATTCAAGCCCTACTTCTAGCACTAATCTGTTGATGGTGTTTTTTGTATAGCAACAACTCAGACAAGATACAAGTATCCTATCTCTCTTGAAATGTAAATCTCTATCAACAAGCCTCAAGAGATAACCCCAAGGTCTCTAATATTAGGTCTTGACAATGCATAAATAGCTCAAATAATATGTGAAAATGCTGGTAATCACAAGGGGCCTTACGAACAAATGTTGGATCTTAGAATTTATCAGGTTTTCAATATATTGATACTTCAAGTCCTAAATCTAACCTAGATAATAAATAAATATCAAAAGATGAGGGTTTAAGAGAGAGATTCCTAAGATTAAAACTACTTCTAAGATCAACAATGCAAATGATGAAATACTTGAAATGGACCAACCCATCAAAACTAATTCCTGCTTAACCCAAATTTTATCTGCAATCTCCTAGAAATAGTGCTATCTTCTAAGGCATTAAAGATTTTTAGATTATGAAAATTCATTCAAATAAACCCTATTGAAATTGAAATGAACAAACATGCATAATTGAACTAAGCACAATGAATATAAGCTCCAAGATAACTTTACAAAGTAACTCACAATCAACCAGCTGGAAAAAGTATGGACCAGGGATCACTACAACACTTCAAGCATTAAACCATAAACACCATTGAATCATATCTAATTCTAAATCTAACATTTATCCAATTTTTTTGAAGCAATTTCAAAATATAGGATAACAAGAACCATGCAAGATAAATCAACACAAAAGAGATCACCAAAAAGCACACTGTCTTCAATTGTATTGAATCATCCAATAGTAGCAACAATTCCAGTGTTCCGTGTTACAACACTTTCTTCAAAATTAAATTAACTCCTAACTCTAGCTTCTACTCTAACCTATTTTCTTTGAAGTCTAACTTTCCTATCCTTTTCTACTACTTACAAATGAGGAAAAATACCCTATTTATAGAAGTTACATGCTATGTCAACCCAAATAGGGTAACAAAGATAATTGGCCCCAAAACAAGGTTGGCCAAGAAAGTTCTAGAATAAAACAATATTTTCATTAAATGTTTGAGCTCATCCAGGTCAGCCAGGGTTCTCCAATATAGCTTGGTCCAATGCATGTGAAGGATGAAGAAGGAATAATGGGGAAGCACAAATTTTGGTGGAACCTTGCATTAAATGCTTTCTCCCTTATCCTTATCTCATCATGAAAATATTCTCCAAGTTGGCCAAAGGAAAAATAATTAATATTTTAAACTTCCTATCAATAGATTTAATATCTTCCCCTTTCTTGCATGATTCATCCTACATTCATTGAAGGAAACCAAAATAAAAACTCATTACAAGATAAGAATCCATGTTAGCATCATCAAAATCCACATATTTATCTTTTAAAAAAGTCCTATAATGAATGAAAATCCTTAAAACATCATAAAAATCACTGCCTTCAAAGTTCGGGTTTCTAGTCCCTTCACAAAATTTAGGCCAAAAAGGAATTTTGGGAAAATCCAGGCTAGGTGGATTCCAACAATGCAGAAACAAAATTCACACATAAGTTCTTTAATCCACATAATTACTTGGGAGAAGGCACAAAACACCACTAAATCATTCAGATCAATCAAAGCCATTAACAATTAACTCACGTGACCCCCTTAACTCTTCAATTTCAACAAGTTCTTGGGAAATTATGTCAAGGACAAAAATCTACGAGACTGGCAAGGCTTAGCACATTTTGGGAAAATGAGGGAACAAAGGATTTTCGGGAAAATCCAAAGGAAGAAAAATTCCATGAAGTTAATGTATTTTTCACATTTTATGCATGTCTTCTGGAAAAGGGTGGAGTGATGGAAACTTAGGAGATTCTGAAGGAGGCAAAATTCTATGAAAGGCTTGAAAACCCGAAAGCTTCCCACTTCGACAAGATTTCACCTAGATCGATCAAA
Organism: Sequoia sempervirens; assembly: GCA_007258455.2. Classification (NCBI taxonomy): domain Eukaryota; kingdom Viridiplantae; phylum Streptophyta; class Pinopsida; order Cupressales; family Cupressaceae; genus Sequoia; species Sequoia sempervirens. Next base: position 22,280 of record VDFB02384026.1, read on the forward strand.
CGATTAGGAACTTTGGGACTCAATCCTATATTTAGTTTGTTTAGATTGCAAAATGAATAATCTAAGTTTCCAATCCATTCAAATGAGATTCAATCAATGTGAGCAATGGCATAAAATAGTTTTCAACATTGGTGGGGTTGGAACCAGGACTAGATCAGAATCAAAGCAAACAACGCATCAATCAGTTAACTCCCGTGGGCACCAAAGATAAGGTAGATACGAAATTAGATCTAGAACGAGATGAGAAAACTCTTAGAAGCTCCCTATCGAACCCAAAACTTGGTCTAGCTTTCGACAAAGAGTAGACAAAAGAAAGAAAATAGGGGCGGAGACGGAATGAAAACCAAAACTAAAACTTTCAAAAAGTTATAGGTTTGTTTCCAACCCTGGTTCTGCACCTGAAAAAGAACAAACATCAAGGAAAAAAATGCAAAGGGGAAGTGAGACCAAAACATGAATCAGACTTGGCCCAAACACAAATGAAACAACCAAAGCAAACAAGCGAAGTCGGAGTTAGAATGGCAACAAAATCTGGAAATTTTGGAAAAATCAAAGTTAGGTTCCCATCTTGGCTCTGTTTTTGACTAGGCAAAATAAAACGCAAGGAAAATGAAAAACAACTCAATGGAGAAAAAAACTTGGGAGCACAAAAACACAACAACAAGCAAAGAAAAGAGAAAGGAAAAAAAGGAAAATGTGCACCTGGAACAAAATCCACACTTGGAACTTTGAAAAGTTTAAAGTCCAATCTCTACTTCAGTTCCTCTTCCAGCTGAGCACTAGAAAATAAAAGGACTTAGGAGTAAAATGAGCAACTCCTAAGACCCAAACAAAACAAAAACGAAAAACAAAATAAAGACAAAGGGGAAAGCAAACCAGCAAGGGGAAAACAAACCGACAAACAATGAAGAGAACCAAGAAAGGAAGGTGGAACCAGAGTTGGAACAAAACCCAAACTAGGAACCTTGGAAAAGTTCAGATTCTAGTTTCAGTTCTGGCTCTACTTCCAATAGAGCAAAATAAAGACAAACAACCAAAGACAAACAAAAAACAAAGGGAGAACCCACTTTGCAAGGCATAACAGTAAGCATTCAAGCACATTCATGGGCAATCAAATTCCACAATCAAAGGACCAAAAGACCACAAAGAATAAAGAAAGAGTGGGTCCCTACTTTCAGTGGGGCATGTGTATAAAACTACACAACACTCCTAAACTCATAGTAATGGGATGCAAAGAGGGAGAGAGATGACCTGTGAGTAGTGGTGCAGGGAGTACGCGGTGAGCTGGCCGGGGTGACTTGGGATTGCAACAAAATATAGGAAGAGGTGACTATATCACATGCTAGGGGACAACAAGAGCCCAAAGGGGCAACATTAGGTACTAGTAGAGGGTTGAAAAGAGGGCAAGAGGGAGATGGAGGAGTTGAGGGTACAAGTGGCAGGGCTATAAAGGGAGAGGACTAAGCTCGAGGATAGGGTGTTTGTGGTAGAGACAATACTTGGGGATGTGAGGTCGAGGGCAGAGGTAGCAGAGGCCCAGTTAGAGATTGTGCAAAGAGAGAGGGACATGACGCATGTAGAGGTGCAAGTCCTTTGGGGTGAGAGAGATAAAGCATAAACATAGGTACAGGCGATGCAGGGGGAGAGGGATGTTGCACGGGCACAGGCTTAGGCTATGCAGGGGGAGAGGGATGTTGCATGAGCACAAATAGTGATAGTGCAAAGTGGTAGTGGTGGGACAAGGGAAAAGATACAAAGACTACAAAGAGAGAGGGATGTCATAGAGGCATAAGCAGTGGTTGAGGAGGAGGATAGAGATATAGTGAGAGATTAACTATAGGAAGAGATCGATTAGTTGAGGATGGCTTGGGAGGCATGGGAACAGGAGAGGAGAGTCATCTACGAAGATCGAGATAGATATAGACATGAGCGGAATGCAGCCTGGTATTAGGCTGCAAAGCGAGATGAGCATATGAGAGAGGAAACCTTCTAGATGGTCACTTATCAGCATGTGGTTCTAGATCTGGCATAGTGCATGTTTCATTATGTCCGATAGGCTCCTAAGATGCCTACACCATCCTAGTCACTAGGGACATGGACTCGAGGATACAGTGGCTCTCAGGTAACCTTCCCTTATAGAGGGCTAGTGCTCAACTCTCCACAAAGGTCAAATGTGGGCAACTCTTTTGGAAGATGACATGATACTAAATTTTGATAGGTGCAAGGTGAATGGACAACACAGAGTAGCAGTGGTTACATTTGATTCAGCTACTTGTACTTTATTTTGTGATTATGATGTATACGATGGGTATATATTTTGATGATATTGATGGACATTATTATGGACTGTGTGATGGACATTTATTTTGATATTTATATGATATGCGACAACCCTTCTTGACGCCATGTTATGTAGATGATGGATGATTCTATTTATGCATATGTGTATGTTTATGATTTTATGATGGCTGATCATGATGATGTAATACATGTACATGTTTATGATGTTATATGTTGATGTAACTAACAAGTGTAATGCAGGATGTGATGCATGTTTTATGATTTTATCTATGATGGATATGGACCTAAATTTTTTTGATGTAGGTGGTGATGCATATAATATGTTAATGATATAAACTAATATGGAAATGTATGGATATAAAAATGAATCTAAGATGCTTAGAATAACCAAATATGATTAATCTAAATAACTTATTATGAGATGATAATACACACAGGATAAAATTCAATGAACATAAGTGTAAATAAGGACTTGCATGGGAATGTGGGTAGATGGTGTGCAACTGCACCTGTCAAAAACCATTGATATCCTAAGAAGAACAAGAGAGAGAAGGTGAATATTTTCACAACCAAATCATAGGTTAATGGATAGGGATGAATGCAATGGAACAAAATGGATTAAGAAATGCAATCCTAATTTAATTTTCCATCTTCAGAGAATTGATTTTTGCTATAGCATAAGACACCAGGTGCCAAGGTATATGAAATGAAGGAAAGTTAGTGTCTAACACATAAAACAAACACAACAGACAAGAAGGCTATCCCAACACCCCAAAGTGACAAAGACTTTGGTCGGGCCAGGCATGGGGATAACCACAAGCACAAAGGGATGCCCCTGTGTAATGCAAGATCTCAGAGGTCCTGGTGGGTACTACGTGGGAGAACCCACCAGACAACAACAAGAAAAGATCAAGATATGCCCCAATGTTAACCAATCAAAACACACCATAATATGATAGATCATGGCAACCTTGACTAGTTGTAATAAGAAGCTCAAACAATAAACAAAAGCCAAAAGCATCAAAAGATCATAGTCAATTTCAAATGTCCTTTTCCATAGGATCAAAGGGGATGGATGGGATTGATGAGGTCTGTTAGGAAGGATGTATCCTATTGAAACCAAAGATGGAAACTAAACTAAAATGACCCACATGATGTAGGATAATTGATACTAAAAAGATCTCCTGATACTAGAGGATCCCATTTGTGAAGAACCAGCTAGGTAGGGACACACTTGATAACACGACACAAGATTGACACATCCTATAGACCTAGGGGCTTAGGGGCCAATCAAATATTAACCTTTCCTACATGAAAGCGCAAAGCCCTTTTAGTTAAAAAAAATACTATGGATAAAAAAAGAAAGAGGACTGATGGAGACAAGCAATGGAAAATGAGGACAAGAACTGACCAAAAACAAAGCCCTGGGGGTTGATCAAATGATCGACCTTGCCTATGTGAAAGCGTAGGGGCAATGTAATTCAAAAAAGACAAATGATAAAAGACAAAAGACCAACAAGACAAAGCAATGAGGGAAAAATGAAGGACAAATGTTGATGACCAACATGATGAAGGATGTGAGATGATGACATGAAACCGACATAAGCTCAAATTAGGATGAAAAAGCTCAAGATTATGGATAGTTGATGATTGTCTAATGCTCAATCAAAATGTACCAAGTGGCCAAGGATGGGATGCAGATGAAGTGATAGGATAGGATAGGATGTTAGGAATTGGATGTGAAGATAGGATGGATGGAGACATGTAGTAACTAGGACACAAGGTAGATAATGATTAAGCTCTCTACAGATGATGCCCATTACTAGGCTTTCACCAACCATACTTATCTAAGGTACCACCAAGGGTGGTTTTCACCATAGGATGAATTTATTTCTCTTTACTATTTTTATTTTTATTTTTGACTTTTATTTATTTATTTATTTAAATTTTTGGTAGGATAGAAGGACCCAGCTGATTTAGGTGTAAAACCTCTTCAGGTGCATGACATTGATAGGCGCTTCGAGGGGCCCACATTTAGGTGTGGCAAGGCGGTACGCCCTTGATCCATACTTTGCTATAATAACATAAGGACCCAACCAATTAGGTTCAAACTTTCCCTTCTTGTCTTAGTCCTGTTGGGTACGCTAATTCTCCTTAAGGACTATATCTACAATGTTAAATTGGTAAGGGAATAATTTATTATTGTAACTTCTCTTAAGATGATTCTGATATTCCTGAAGATGATTGTATGCTTTGATCCTTTTTTCATCTAAGAGCTCCAATTGAGCAAGGCGAGCAACCCATGAGTCTTCTTCAATGATGAGATTCTTCAAGGATATTTTCAGGGATGGGATCTTGACTTCAATCAGTAAGATGGATTCAACACCATAAACAAGGGAATATGAAGTGGTCCTAGTGGGAGTGTGAATGGATGTGCGATAATCCCAAGGGGTGGGGTGGATGTAGAGGTGCCAATCTTGACTAGTATTGTTGACAACCTTTTTAAATATTTTAATCAAAGTTTTATTAGTGGCTTCCGCCTATCCATTACCTTGAGGGTAATAGGGCATGGACCACTGGTCTTGGATATGGAAGGTGTCACATACCTCTTTTACAGCCTAGTTTTTGAATGGTTTGCCATTGTCAAAAATGATGGTGGAGGGGATGCCATATCTGCAAATAATATGGTAAAGGATGAATTTGGATATCTGAGTACCTGTTATCTAGGAAAATGGTATGGCTTCCATCCACTTAGTGAAGTACTCAGTGGTAGTGATAATGAAGGTGTGGCCATCGAAGGATGGAGGATATATCTTTCCAACTAAATCAAAACCCCACTAGGAAGAAGGCCATGGTGCTATGATGGGTTGCAAATCTTGAGCAAGAGCATGTATCAGGTCTGCATGTTGCTAGAAAGGTAAGCATTTCTTCATGAAATCACAAGAGTCATGCTCCAATGTAGGCCAATACTAACCATCCTTAAGAAGCTTCTTAGCTAAGGCCATGCTATTTGAGTGGGCCCTACAAACACTGATATGTACTTCTGTTAACATAGTGTGAGCTTCAGCCTCATTCAAACACTGAAAAAGAGTTCCATCATATTCGCGATGATAAAGAGTATCACCTACAGTGGTGTAATAGGATGTACGCTGGATGAATGACTTGCATTGATTATGGATAAGGCCAGCGGGTAGGATGTTGTTGTGAAGATAAGCATAGATCTTATGATACCATAGGGATGCAGGACCTACAATTTCACACACCATTTCATTCTTAGGGACATTGTATGTACGGATTAAAGGTTGTTCAACCAGGAATTCACACTCTATCCAATCCTTGGGCATGTCAATTAAGGAACCAATTGTAGCCATAACATCAACAACTTTGTTTTGTATTTTGAGGATTTGGTCAAACTGAATAGAGGTGAAAGACTTCTTAAAGTCATCGACCATGCATTTATAAGGTAACAATTTCTCATCCTTTGTTAAAAACTCATCATTGACCTGTTTGATGACTAATTGAGAATCGCCGAAGACCCTTAAGTGAGTGATATTCCATTTGATTGTGATTTTAAGGTTGGTGAGAAGAGCTTCATATTTAGCTATATTTTTTTGTGCATGGAAAGGCTAGTCTAAATAACTTTGGGATATAACCACCTTGGGGGGTGACAAAAAAGATGCCTGCCCTCGATTCGTTATGATCTGCTATCACCTATCCCTTAATAGCTTTGTGGTCCACATATTCTATGTCAAAATCGCTCGGCAACATGACCCATTTATCCATTCAGCCAGTCAAATTTGTTTTGGATAGCAAATACTTAAGTGGGTCAATTTTTGATATTAACTTGACTGGATGACTGAGCATGTAATGTCTATGCTTCTGTGAATAGAAAAATACAACTAGGTAGGCCTTCTCCATTAAAGAATAGTTGAGCTCATAGCCAACTAAGGTTTGACTGGTATAGTAAATTTCTCATTCTCTGGATGACTCATCATGTTGTGTTAGTATTGCCCCTAGTGCCACTGAAGTAGCTGAGATGTACAATAAAAGTGTTTTCCTTAGGATTGGAGGAATAAAAGTGTCTTCCTTAGGATTGGATGACTCATCATGTTGTGTTAGAAATGCCCCTAGTGCCACTGAAGTAGTTGAGATGTACAATAAAAGTGTCTTCCTTGGGATTGGAGGATGAGAAAAGTATTCCTTAATCTTGTCAAAACCTTGTTGACACATAGGATCCCACTTGAAGGATGTATTCTTTTTCAGGAGGTGGGTGAATGGTTGACACTTGTTAGCTAATTGTGCTATGAACCTTATGATGGACTGTAGCTTACTCTAGAGAATCCTTAACTGTTTTAGGTTGTGAGGTGGAGGCATATCCATAATTGCTTTGACCTTGGATGGATCCACTTCTATACCTCTCCTAGAGACAATGAAGCTCAATAAATTTCCTGACGTAACCCTGAACACACACTTTTTCAGATTGATGCACTTGTAGTGCTCTAGACGCTCAAAGATCTTCCTTAGGACCGTAGGGTGTTCTACTCTGGTTCTTGATTTTCCTAAAAAATATCATCAATATTGTCTTCCATGATGATGTGAATAAGATCATGAAAGATGATAGTCATTGTGCATTGGTAGGTTACCCCTGCATTCTTAAGACCAAAGGGCATAACATTAGAACAAAATGTACCCCAAGATGTAGTGAAGGTTATCTTATGTTGGTCCTCAGGTGCATTTTGAATCTGATTGTATCTAGAGAAGCCATCCATGAGGGAAAGCATCTCGTGCCTTGCAGTTAAGTCTACCAACATATCTATGTTCAACAAAGGAAACTCATCTTTAGGACAAGCCTTGTTGAGGTCATGAAAATTTGTACAAACTTTGATTTACCAGTTGGTTTGGCTATAGGTACTATGTTTGAGATCCATTTTGAGTAGTCAATGGGCCTTATTCATTCAACTTCTAATAATTTCTCAAACTCTTTCTTAACCAACAAGGCTACTTGAGGGTGTATTTTCCAAATCTTTTGTTTGAAAAGCTTGGCATCAGGATGTATGTCTAGGTGATGTACTACCAAAGCTAGATCAAGGCCTGATATATTTGAATATGTCCACGCAAAGTTGACGATGCCTCCTTTAAGAAGCTTGAAGATAGTAGAATGTTCTTCTTCTGATAATGCCTTGGCTACATAGGTGATTTTTGGATCCTCTTCAATTCCCAAATTTATCTCTTGTGTTTCGTCGATTAGAATGGATGATCATTTAGATAACTATGTTCTCACAAGGGGAAGATGAACGTCCCCATCTTTCGGAACCTTACTAAGGTTTTCACTGTCAAATACGTCCTTTTTTTTTACTTTTTCTGAGTCAAGAAGTGCCTCAAGGAGGTTTTCACTAGGTGACTCTTTTGGATTTTTATTTTTCTTATTTTTGTGACTAGGGTGTTAATATTTCCCCAATCCCATGAGGTGTACATAGGTATCCACTGAGGGAAGTGAGTTTATAGGCGTGCTTTCATGTAGGTCCCAATCTATGAGCTTAAGATGGAAAACATGGAGGAAAGGTCTACATGATCTACATCATCATACATGTGTATGATACATATTCCTCTGGTATATCTTCCAAAAGACCATCACCTGAATTGACGTTGTTAGAAGTACTAGTCGACACTACGAGACCCTTTTTCTTTTTATCATAGCCTAACCTAGAATTCTTTGGGAATATGGAAGTTTCAATCAGTTGCTTTCTTCCTAGCTCTTCTAGACCATGAACCCCCCCTGATAATTGTATTTCTTAGTGTACTTAGAGGGCCAAAGATACATCTCTTGAAAATATTCCTTTAAAGGGGCAGTAGGTTCAGGTTCTTCATGATATATCCATTGACTTATATCATGTTCAGGAGTATATTGTGGTAACACAAGAGATACATAAGTGTTGGTTCCCAAATTTTTTGAGCTCAAGGTGACTACCTTTTTTTCTTCCTTTGGTTCAAAACCAGAGGGTTGACCATATGTGTGTGTTGAGGGTGGCATGGTTTCCACATTCAAAGTAGTATACATCTCATACTCACCACATCCCTTGTCAATGATCTGGACCTTGGTGATAGTGGAATCAAATGTAGAAGATGAAGCGAATGAGGTGGTGGGTGATGGATTAGATGATATATTGGATGAGGATGCTGGTGGTGGTCCCATTTATACTCTTGGAAAATAATGGGAATGCGGGAAAAAAGATTCAATTGAATGACAATATTCAAATGGCTGGGGATCAACTTGTATCATAACTTCCATTCCATTAAATGGGAACTTCAAGCATTGATGATAGGTAGACAAGATGAATTGCATGGTGTGGATCCATGGTCGGCCTAGAATAATGTTGTAGGGGAGGTCTAGATCAAGGACATGTCAAGTGGTGTATTGTATAACTGGGCCAACTTGAATTGGAAGATCAATAACCCCTTCGAAATCCCTTTTTGCATTATCATAAGCCTTTATAGTCATGATCTAATTGCTTAAATAAACATGGGTATATCCTACCTACTTTATGAACTTTAATGCAAAAATATTGAGAGCAGAGCCATTATCTATCAAGACCCTCTTTAATTTATGTTGAGTGATGAGAAACTCTATATGGAGGGGTCGATTGTGATTGGAATTGATGGTAGGCATGCTGTTTTGGCTAAAACCTAGTTGGTAGGTTGATGAAAGGCATCCTACTAGAGCTTGGAATTGTGTGGGGTTGATGTCATTGGGGACACAAGCATCCTGTAAATCTTTTGTCAAGATTTCCTGATATACAGGAGAAGACTAGCAAATCTAGGATAGATATTTGCACTGCGGTCTTTCCTAGATGGTCAAGGATGTTATACTAAGAGCTCATAGAAGGTGATGGGGCTGACACAGAGGCTATAGGGACAATAATGTGAGTGTAGGGAGTGGTAATAGAACATTGAGGCTCTTTTCCTTTGAAATGTATCATAGATACACATGGTTCTACTTGCCCAATATGTGTGATGAGAGTCTTATAGCTACACGGGGCATTCTTGTAGGTGATATTATTAGTGTTGTTATACTAGTTGTTATTGTTACTAGGTCCAGGATTTGTGTTGGATGTGTTGGGACCTTGGTTATGCTTGGGGAAATAATTTTGATAAATATGTAACTAAGCATTGGATGATGAGCCCTAGTTGGCATCCACATGGATATCTCCCTGATCTATAAGATCTTGGACATACATTTTTAGACCTTGACACTTGTTTGTGGAGTGACTTTTGATCTTGTGAAAGTCACAATACTCATTTTCCTTGTACCAAGTGAGTTTAGGTTTAGACTCATCAAAAGGTTTAGTCACCAAATATGTGATGGGGTAATTGACTTGTAACAACCTATTGAAGACAACTCTCAAGGGTTTTCCTAATTGAGTGTATTGATGTTTACTGTTCCCTTGATTGATTTGATTGGATTGTTGAGGGGTTGAGGTGCCCCCTGTGGCATGGATATGGTATTGGGAATGGATGGTTGTTGCCTCTAGGAGGTATTGGCCACATAAAAATGTTTAGTATCAATGATGACATCATTGAATGCATTCTTGTTCTTATTCCAATAATGGGATTTTTCATCAGATGACTTGTCCTTATATGAGTTGTACAGTTTAATTTTCCCTTTAGTGATAAGTACTCTCTCAATGATGGGGCCCTTTTCAATAACCTCTGCAAAGGTAGTGACACAATGAAGATTAAGAGAATATGCCATTTTGGGATGGGCATTAGCCACAAAAATGGTGACCATTTCTTTCTTGTTGGGAGGGGTTCTCATATAGCTAGCTATAGCTCACCACCTTTGTAGGTATTTAGTGAAAGTTTCTCCATCATGTTGCTTCTCCTTAAGAGGTCTAGAGTGTCAATGTACTTCTCCAAATTAAAGGAGAACTATCTGAAAAACTGTTCAAAAAGATCAATGAAGGAAGAAACTGTCCCCTTCTTGAGACCCATGAACCAATCTAAGGCTAGCCCTCATAAGCTTCTAGGGAATAGGTGCAAGAGATAATTGTCATTATGTTGGACATCCTGACATTGTGCATAGAACTCCTGCAAATGGGACTTTGGATCTTTAGTTCCCATATACTTGTAGAAATTGGGTATCTCAAAATGCTTTGGAAAGGGGACAAGTGAAATCGAAGAATCAAATGGATATGGGAAAATCTCCTTAAACTTGAAGGATTTTTTGTATGTACCTGCTTGTAGGTCTTTCAATACAACTATGAGCTCCTCCAACTCTTTATTGGTGGGTAGAGTTGGATTAGAAATATTGGGTGGATATTGTTGATGTAATGAAGATGGGACATAAGCATTGGGATCGTATGAGGGTATAGGTTGATACTGATTAGCATAAGTGAGTTGTAGATTAACATAAGGTGGATAGGATGATGACGAATTTTGGTAATAAGAGGTAGAGAGTGCATGTTTTTGAGGTGGCTACTGCTGATAATATGAAGTGGATGGGGCATTGTGTGGAGCTTGGTAGTATGAGGATGTGGAAGTGCCCTATTGTTGTGGCAATGGTTGTTGGTTGTAAGAGGTGGATGGAGCACCCTGTTGATAGGGAAGTTTCTACTGAGTGTAATATGGATTGGATTGGTAATTATAGGAAACATTTGGTTGCTATGTAGCATACGACGGTAGTTGCAGATTGATATTTTGATGGTAGGGATTGGTGTGTGATTATGGAGGATTAGTGTGAAGTGGTAGTTGAGTTCGTGGTGGATTCTTAGAGGCCACATAGATATTCAAATTAGCAAAAAGTAGTGTATGTGCTTAACAAATGGTAGAGATATTGAGTGAGAGGATTATGATGCATTTATGTGGGGACATGCATATGTGATTATTGATAAGGAGGTTGAGATGGGATGTGCTATTTTTGTGGGACTAATGTAGAGGCACCATGAGGTGGTTGTTGAGGGTGTGATGTAGTTTGCATTGCTAGATGAGGAGGTTGTATATCAGTGACAATATGTTGTTGTGGGATTGGAACATTTTGTTGTGGCATGTTTTGTTGTGGAATTGAAATGTTCTATTGTAGAGGTTGTTGATGATGTTGCATGTAGATGGAAACAAAAGTGGTATGTTGTGGTGGTGCTTGCGAGGGAATAGTTGCATGCTGCGGTGGTGCCTGCAAAGCAATGGATTGATGAGGATTAATGGGAGGTTGTTGGAATGCCAAAATATAACCATGAGGGGGTGGTAGGATATTTCCTATGGGTACAAGTCTTGTTGGTTGCATCAATGTGAGAAAGGGATTCCCCTAGTGTTGATGGGTGGTTGACCAAGACACTAAGGTGGGAGTGGTGGAGCAGACATGATGTTATGTGGTATACCATAGGCATAGGGATCATAAGGATCAGATGGTACCATAGAGGCTACAGATGGAAGGGGAGGATAATTGGCAACATGATGTATCACAACATTTCCAAACTCAAGATGATACCACTTATCTATGGGTGTACCCTCAGGAAAATATAAATTTTTGGGAAAATTTTGTAGGTTTTGATGCACTAGAGGGGTCTAGGTGTTGGTTTATTATGAGATTTCAAAACCATATGGCAATTTGACTCCCTTCATGAGTAGCAAGGATCTTATCCCCATGCTTTTCGAGGAGGTGATCTATCATCTAAATGCTAGTGGGATTGATTAGGTATTCATCAACGATGACTTCAGGCTAATTGATCAGGTTCTTGTCACCAGGTAGTGAAGTATTTTGACCGTCGGTGTTAGATTGTAATGAAGCACCATTATGGGGATCTTGAGAGATGTTCACACTATTGTTAGGATCTTGAGAGATGTTTTCCCCATTGTTAGGATCTTGAGAGATGTTTGCTCCATTGTTAGGATCTTGAGGGATGTTCGGCTGGGCACCTTGACCTTGTTGTTGTGCCATTTACTTCTTGGTTTGTGATCTAGTCTGAATGGGCATGAAAATGTAGAACTACTGGGTGAACTAAGATGAGACTAGACTCAATGCAAGGATGACCTAAATGATGGTTGGAAGATTGATTAGATTGGATAAAAGATTGATTGATTGGGTGATGATATTAGATAATTGGATAAGGGTTGATTAGACGATTGGATATGATTGATTGGATAATTGGATATGATTGAAATTGGATGACTAGATAAGGATTGATCAGTAAAACAATTGATAGGATTGGATCAGGATCAGTTGAAAAAATTATTGACAAGATGGATGATGTAAGGGATTCTAAACTCAGTTCAGAAATCACCCTAGGTGACTTAAGGCATTGGTTGATCAGATTGAAGGACAAATAGATGATTATGGCACTGAATCCACCTCAAGATGGAAATGGATTGATTGGGTTGAGGATGATGACTTACGACACCAAATCCACCTCAAGATGGAAGTGGATTTATTGGGCCAAAGATAATGATTGATGTGTAGGATAGCGATCAGATTCAAATGGCTATGTCAATTCAGGTAATAGCCTCTCAAACAAGGTTTAGGGGATTTGGATTGAGAGAGCGATGATGGAAAATGCATCCTAGAGTGATATGAGAGTGCCTATATGATGTAGGTGATGATTGAATGGCATTTGGAAAGTGAAAATGGAATAAAGGATGAATTACAAGTGGATGAAAGGGGATGAAAGTGTTTAGATCATAGCAATTGACAAGGTTTTAGGTCCCCAACTATTTGACTCTCTGGATTGGGCAGGGTTTCCTATTCAAGCAACAAGGTTTCCTTTCTAAGGGGTGTGGTCATCTATCTAAGGGGTGTGGTCACCTGTCTAAGGGGTATGGTCGCTTGTTCCTAGGGTCTGGTCACCTGACTGGTTTTTGGACTTGTTTAAATTAGAAATGAGGTCAAACAAGCTATCAAAATGGGCAAACAAGTGTGACAAGCAGTGAAACAAACTCACTAGATGATGGAACGGGTTCCCTGAATAATGAAACAAGATCCATAAACAATGAAACTGATTCCCTAAATGACAAAATGGGTTCCCCAAATGACAAAACAAACTCTCTAAATAGACAAACGGGTTCACATAATGGGGGAACAAATTGACAGAATAATAGAATGCAAGACAAAATTGACTGTTTAGAGTGCAAAATAGTTGTTTGGGAAGGATCAACCCTATTTTGGGCTTGGTCACCCCTATTCGGGGTGAGGTCACTTGTCTAGGTGAAAAGTAAACAATTTTGACTCAAAAATGACTGAGACGAAGGGCAAGGTCACCCCTTTTGAGGTTGAGGTCACCCTTGGTTAGGGCGTGGTTGCCTTTGTCAATAGACCTAAACTTGACTTAGGAAAAATGATTATGGAAAAGGACATAAAGCACTTCAAATAGAAAGAAAAAGGAAAGATTGACTTGAATAGTAAGATATGTATTGGTTTTTCACAAAAAAGACAATTCAAGCAGCACAATCCTATGATTAGTATGAGGGTATGACCAACATAGTCCTCTAACTAGGCTAAACAAGGCAATCTAGGGAGTCCTCGATATATGCTTGGTACATTAGGCACAACCATGAACACCAACCTATCACAAGCATAAGTCGAGAACCCTAGCAAGATACTAAAGGCTTAGACCAACTCTTCGCGTCTATCTAGGTATCACCCTAGCTTTGACACTCTGCCAAACATAATGTGACTAGATTGGGGTATAGCTTTGGCCTCCCTCCTTTATATACCCTACCGATATGCATGGTTGGAATTATCCCTTGGGGTGATGAAATCTCCAAGTAGGTCCCACTAAGAAGAGAATGCTAACCATTTTCAACTACTCCCTAGGCTCACATGAAGTGCAAGAGGAAAGCTTGAACAATGTGCTGCCCCCTTGGGTAACATAAAGGACTTAAGTAACCTATGATTTATCTTCACCTAGGATCACCACATGGTGCAAGGGGATTGGAAAAGTCAATAGATTACTTAACAAAGCACACAATGTATTGAATCCCCTACTTAGACTATGTGCCTAATTAGTGTGAAAATGAAAGCAAACAACTAACTAAATGCCTTGGTGCTTTCATCTTGCAACAAATGTGTTAGTATTTTTTACCTCCGTACTTCATCAAGCATAAAATAACTGTAAAAATGTTAGTAAAAACCTTCACAATCACCAACAACATGAGTGAGGGGGTCAATAATAACTAAAACAATAGAAAACAATCTATAAAAATGATTTAAAATGTTGTTTCTTTCTTTGCAGAAGGCTCTGTCTAGGCCTGGTCACCCCTGTTAGGGCATGGTTGCCCCTTTGGTCAAAACAAAGAGTTAAACTGGTTGTTTTATCTTAGACAGGCATTTTTGTCTTAGCGGGGTCACCCTTCTACAGGTCCTGGTCACCCCTGTGGTCAAAATAGAGAGTTAAACTAGCTGTTCTATCTTAGATAGGCATCTGTGTCTGGGCGGGGTCGCCCCTCTTGTCAAAATAGAGAGTTAAACTAGTTGTTCTATCTTAGATAGGCATTTTTTTTGGGTGGGGTTGCCCCTCTACAGGTCCTGGTCACCCCTCTATAGGTCTTGGTTTCCTATCTAAGGGTGGGGTTGCTCCTTTGTGTCACCTGAACCTATGAAATATCAAAAAAATAGCAAACATAAGAGTAAAAGGACCTATTTGTGGGTCCCACTGGGCATGCCAGAAATGTGTGCAAGTGTTATTACCTCTTAATATGCAAAACTAATTAAGACATGCAAGATAGAAGAACACTAGACCACCTCAATATTGGGCTATGTTGAACACAAATAAAAGAAAGATAAAAACAAGAAAGTATAACTTTTACTTGCATTGATCCTTGGTTGGCCCTTGATGTAGCTTGAGTGTGTGCTCCTTGGATGGAAAATGATCTAAAATGAGATGCAAAAGGGTGAAGATGTAAGGGAAGATGAAAATGATGAAGGTGGTTATGTGATAGTCTAAGAAAAAATGGATGCAAGAGGATGGGACGAAAGCTTAAAAGTGTGCAATAATGAAGGATGAAAACTAAGTATGCAAAGAAGTGTTTAAATGGCTTGAGAGCATAAGTGTGTTAAAATTCATAAGGTAAATGATGAATGAGAAGGGGGGTTATTTCTAGAAGAAATTGAATTATCTAGAGAATTCAACGGTTAGGATTGAGCCACCATGGCCAAGATGGAGGGCTATAGTGAGTGAGGACTCACAAGCCATCACATCTTGCCATGTGGAGGATGAAGTGTCCAAAGGACATGGTGAGATGGAAAGGGTACAAATGATGTGGAATAAGGACAAGTATTTTGAAAGTACCTTGGGAGGGGAGAATATTTCCTCAAAAAGGAACTTCTTGTTCCCATATGAGAGGAAAGTGACATATGCGGAAATTTTAGTATTCCTCAAAAATCTCCATGGGGAAGAGAAAAGTGGTTGGGGAAATAAATGTGAATTTTAAATTCACATGATTGGAAGGGATAAGGTGGTTGGGAGAATAAATATGAATTTTAAATTCATATGAGGAGCACCTTATGGATAAGACAAGGTTCTTATGAAGGAGGCTGAAAAGTACCTTGTGGATAAGACAAGGTCCTTATAATAGAAGGTTCTTTGCTTCATGTGATTGATGTGACCTTTCAATGATCACATGGGGAAGAGGAGAATCCTTGGAGGAATAAAAAGTGAATTTTAAATTCACATGGGGAAGAGGGTCTAGGCTAAATGTGGAAAATGTGAAGGTTGACCAAAAAGATATGCTAAATGTAGCAAGGGGATTAGATTAAGGTTGTGCAAATAGGCGATTAAGAAACTAAATGAGGGATTAGAAGCAAGTGGGAGAATATGGAGGATGTGACATTAATCCTGATTAAGGTGTGCACATCCAAATTAGGGATTAATTAAATTAATCCAGATTAGAAGAGGGTTATAGAGGATGTGACAAGGAGAGAAAAAAGAATTTAAAATTGCTTTAATTGAAAGAGGTCAAATAAATTGATGTATTTATTTAATTTAGAGAGGAAAGGGATGAAAGGGTAGAGTATTAATTATTAAATTAATACTTAATGAAAATTTGGGCAAAGAGAGGAATATTAATTAAATCAATCAATTTAATTAATATTAACAGAGGATGCGAAATAGATGAATAAAGAGGTGAACTTGACCATGTGGGAGCGGTCAAATTTAGATGTCTACAAGGTGCTTATAATTCCTAGGTGAAAAATTCCATGCACTCTATAGGACAATCCTCCTCCAAGGGAGGTTTTGAAAGTGCAACCTTAAATTTGGTGTCTGAAAGTGCCAAGAAGTCACCTTGTTTGGACCCTAGATTAGGTGTACTAAGGCTTTGTGCTGACTTGAATTTGATATGATTGTTGTGCTATTATCCTCCAAGGGAGGTTCCAAAAGGAATAAATATTAAGCTTGACACCCGACAACACCATGTGTCATATGGGTTAAAGCACAATAACATCTTGAGCTTGAAGACTATGGAAACATGCATGATTGGTTGTTTAAATGCTTGTGTGTTATTGCCACATGTATTGTTGTTGTGTGACCCCAAGAGTGGTTCTGACGCTTATGTCAACTTGAATTCACTATGATTGGTGTGTTGTATTCCCCTAAGGAAAGTTCCAAAAGGTAAACATACTAAGTGTAACATCTGAAAATGCCACATGTCATTTGTGTGCAAGTTCAAGAGAATTTTGAGCTTTTGGATTTTGCAAAGGTGTGTTATTGGATGTTATAATACTCACAGGTCTGCAAGAGTGTATTCAAAACCTTCTAATAAGAACCTACTATCTACTAGTGCCATGTATTAGGCACAAACTTAAGAAGGTCCATGGCTAAGGAAAGCTAAATAATGCACTATTGGCTCACTGTCACCTCCGGATGGATCATGGGAATTTTTGATCGCTATCACACCTACTTATAAAATCTATTTTAGAAACACCATTTTAAAAACTAGGAAAACTTATAAATTTTAGGGATATTATTTTGATATTTTCTTGACTAAAGATGTCAGTTTTCCCTTAGTACCATGCTAACAATTAAAACTTGATTTGATGGGTATTAATGACTAATTACTTTGGAACGAAGATACCTTTCAAAAATGAAGTAAGCCAATCACATTCACTAACAATATGTTCTCATGTCAACATTTATTTTTGTGGTTTTTTCTTCCAAGATTGAGGTTGAGCACGTGTGTAGTCGAAAAGCAATAATCACTAACTAGATACACGTACAGTTAGTTTTTAGCAGTATCTATTGGTACACTCTTTGGGGTTCCTTCTCAAGAAAGATTATTATTAGCAATCAGTTTGTATTAGTTGAAAAAGAAGTCAAATTCTTAGTGTGCATACATATTATAAGGGCTTCTGCATTTCAGCGAGGAGGTATGGACACTCTCATTTTTCTAGTGACTACCTATAGACAGATGGCCTTTTGGGGCACAACATCAGAGCGTTGGTTGAAGTGAATCATGGTGGATATAGATTTTATGTTGATTGGAGTGATTAAACTCATCTTGGGCTGAGAATTTTTGGTTTCAAATGAGTAATATAGGGTTGAATCAGATATTTCCTCATGATTCGTGGTGGCACTACTTGACTTACACACTTTGAAGGAAAAGGTGGTGGAAATGGCTCATAAGTTGTTCATACCTAAATTCTAGGTAGGTTGGAGGTGGTGATGGATGTTGCCTCCTTCAGTCTTAGTATACCTAGGCCCCATGACCTGGAGAATCTTTTGGTTCCAAGTGAGGAAGTAACTATTGTGTGGTCTCACAACATGCCCCAAGACTGTAAGACTTGAAGACCCAAGTGAAAACTAACACTTATGGTAGGTGTTGGCTAGTTGAAGAGATCACCAGAAGTTAAAGTCAAAAGGAATTTTTCTTAAGTACTTTGTGATTCAAGTGTACTGATTATCAAGAACTGGGTACTAGGAAGCCAAAAATGTAAAAATGTCAATAAAAAGTTTTGAGCATAGTGTTCCAGTCTAAGAGCAAAGGTTTGATGAAATGGAATTTTTGGTAAAATTCAAGGTCAAGGAAAATTTGTTGGTAAAAGCTGAAGTATCAGGTACTTAGTAATAATGTTAAGTTTAAAATTTGAATGTTTAATATTGCTCGAAGGTTCGAAGGTTCGGTAACCCAACTTAAATAGAATAATTATGTGAGAATAGGAGTTTAAAAGTGTGATATTTATGATGGTCTATTAATAATGATTTTTTTCATGAGATTTTTATAAATTTTTTAAAAGGGATTTAATGTATGAAATTTATACTTGTAGTAGAAATGAATTATGATGTAACATTTGGGTATGGACAGTCAAGCAAATTTGGACCATGGATATAATCATATCCAGATTGGGTGATGCATTTTGGGAAGTTATATGTGAAGGAGCTTGAGTACATCAGAATATTGGAGATCCTGGGATTATGAATGTGGTGAAAGAAAGTGCCAACCTTTAGTGTGACCCATTCCCAAGAGTAGAAAGCTTGAGGAAAAATGAGGATGTAAGAACCAAATTTTGATAGGATTTCACCCAGATGTATCAAACAATTAGGAACTTTGGGACTCAATCCTGGATTCAGTTCATTTAGACTAAGTTTCTAATCCATCCAAATGAGATTCAAACAATGTGAGCAATGGCATAAAATAGTTTTCAACACTAGCGAGGTCAAAACCAAGACAGGATCAAAATCAAAGCAAACAACACATCAATTAGTTAATTCTCATGGGAACAAAAGATAAGGTAGACACAGAATCGGATCTAGAACGAGATGAGAAAACTCTTACAAGTTACCTAATAAACCCCAAACCCAGTCTCATGTCTAAAAAAGAGAAGACAAAAGAAAGAAAATTGGGACAGAGATGGAATGAAAATTGAAACTAAAACTTTCACAAAGTTCCAGATTTGATTCCAACCCCGGTTCTACACCCAAAAAAGAACAAACATCAAGGAAAAACAACACAACAAGGGGAAGCAAGACCAAAACAAGAATCAGACCCAACCCAAACGCAAAAAAAACAACACAAAGAAAATGAGTAGAGTCAGAGTCGAAATGGGAACAAAATCTAGAAATTTTGGAAATTTCAAAGTTAGGTTCCCATCCTAGCTCCGCTTACAATTAGGAAAAAGAAAGAAAGGGAAATGACAAACAAATCAATGGAGAAATAGACCCGAGAGCACAAAAAAACAAGCAAAGGAAAAAGAAAGGAAAAAAAGGCGAATGCGGACCCAAAACAAAATCTAGACTTGGAAATTTGAAAAGTTCATATTCCAATCTCCACTTTAGTTCTGCTTCCAAAAAAACACCAGAAAAGCAAAGGACTTTGGATTAAAATGAGAAACTCCTAAGACCCAAACAAAACAAAAATGAAAAACAAAAAAAAAGACAAAGGGGAAAACAAACCAACAAACAATGAAGAGAACCAAGAAAGGATGGTGGAACCAGAGTTAGAATGAAACCTGAACTAGGAGCCTTGGAAAAGTTCAGAGTCAAGTTTTAGTTCTGGCTTCAGTTTTGATAGAGCAAAAGAAAGACAAACAACCAAAGACAAAAAAAAACAAAGGGAGAAACCACTTTGCAAGGCATAATAGTAAGCATTCAAGCACATTCATGGGAATTCAAATTCCACAATCAAAGGACCAAAAGACCACAAAGACAAAAGCAAGAGAGGGTCCCTACTTTTAGTGGGGCATGTGTGCAAAACTACACAAGAAATGGTGACTCCTGTTGGGAAAATGCTTCAGAGCATTTCAATGACAAACTAGAATCAAGAACCCAAAATCTTTGGTTTCAGTCCACACATTAGGTCATTTATCTAATAGAACTTTAGAGTTCTAAGACAAGCAAACCTTTCCTATACTGAGGTCAAAGTGTGTGCTCATGTATTCATTTTCCTTTCCTCAGTAGCCATAAGAACCAAACTTAGCCCGATCAGGTTACATAAGGATTCTAACTCCAAAAGCATCGTAGATAGAGCCTCGCTACCAGTCAGGCATCCATAGCCCCAATGAGGTTATTGCTATGGTTATCCCAAGCATAGCTCTATTGCCAGCCAGGCATCCATAGCCCCGGTAGAGATACTTGGATACTCCTAATAAGTTGAATTTATTCTTTTGATTTTCAATATTTTATCTTTTTCTTCTTTGATATTTCTCTTCTTTTCAATTCTTTATTTCAATCTATGAACAATGAAGTTCACACTCAGGGCTTAGAACCACAGTGGTGCTAAAGTAGAATGTAAGATTTTTCACCTAACCAGACCTCATAAGGATAATGCACAACCTTGGAATTAAAGATTATGTGTAAAGATGTAAGACCCAAATACATTCTAGGTTTATCTTAATCCCATAACTCATCTACTCAAAAAATTAAGCACATATGTCACTAGATGAAGTACCTTCACCAATTTGATCCTAGAAGGATGATTAAAGTTTGTATTGGAAATAATTAGAATAAACCTAGGTAATGAATAATTATTGTGCAGGAAAGACACTTCCCCAACTAGAAAATAGAGAAACCCAAGTCATAAAAGTAAAGCAACAACCAAACTAAAACCCAAAGCAAACCTAAACTAGCTAAAATAGAAGCAAACCAAAAGCCACCTAAAGTAAGCAAAGCAAACTAATCCTAAAATAATTTTTCCTAAAGAAAACAAAAATAGACTAAAGCAAAAGGAAAAGCAAAGCAAGCTACATTTATTCAAATCAAACTATATACAAAGAGACTCATAACAACTCATTATCAGACAAGGTGAACTGAGATCCACCCCCATATGATTGATCAATGTATGGACAAGCAACAAGGTGATGGTAATAGTTCTCAAGAATGAAAATTCATCTTTATACTCAGCAAAATAAGGCTTAATAATGCAACATTCAAACTTAACCTTATTGACAGGAATAATTAGAAATTGAGGCAATTCATTGAAATGATGATCAATCGATATGCAAGTTATCTTTCCTAAACTTCCATAATCAAATTGATAGGCTTCAAAATTCACAGCTGGAAAGAAACAACCTGATTTTGTATTGTTGTAGACTAAATGTGATATTCATCATTCTTCACTTGTGCAGAGCTAATATCTATGTTGTCAAGAGGTCTCCACTGATGGTACAACAATCCCCTCATGTTGGAAACATGCAAAATAGAATTGGAGGCATCACTATGTAGTGCAAAGTGAAATTTAGATTGAACAAATCTAGAATTATCAACATGGAAATTTTACCTATTGGAGTATTTCCATGAGTGATCAATGATGAAAATGCAGAAGCATTGTCATTTATAGTAACTTCCTTGAAAAAATGTTCATTAGGAGGCATCGTAGACTAGTCTTTAAGCAAATATTCACCTAAATTAGGGTGATCAAGCTCATCAGTGATGACTACAACATTGTTGTTCTCAACACCACTTGGATTATCCTGCTCATCAGCATGAACCATATTAACTACCTTGTCATTAA
>VDFB02384027.1:0-33723 GCA_007258455.2 Sequoia sempervirens
GTATGTTCATAGGCGATGTCCACGCAATTGGTTGTAAATTCTTGAATGTGTTCAAGGGGGTTTGTCTTGCCTTTGTATTTAGTAAAGTTTGGTACCACATATCCAAGAGGAAAGTTTGGCATGTGTAGACTCATGTCAAAAGGATATGGACATAGTTCATATGATGTGTGAGTCTTTTTCTATTGCATTTGCATGTTCTCCATCTATTTTTGCAAGGTTGCAATTTCGGTTGTGAGTGCATCAATTATGGGGTTGTTTGTAGCATCACACATGTTAGTGATAGGTATTCCATAAATTCCCATTTGTTGTGAAGATTTGTTTTGATTTGGTGTGTATTGTTGTTGTGAAATGTATGACATATTTTGGTTTGAAAGTTGTTGGTACTAAGTGTTTTGATTAGGGATGTGTTGATGGGTATGAATGTGTGATGCATATGTGGGAATGTGACCTCCAGTAGCATTAGTCGATATTTGCGAAATGTGTTGACCTTGGGTGTTTTGGTGTCCAAATGAAGTCATATGTTGTGTAATCTAATTTCCTTTTCCAAATTGGTATATGTGTCCATGGGGAATGTTGGTGTTTTTCCTTTGGGGGATGTGGGTATTGATATTGAGTTGTGATGAAGTGTTGACATTAGATTGGGGTCCTAGAATGGAAATTCATCATTTATTTCTCCCAAAGGAGTTGAATAAATTTGTTCCCATGGCATTATTTAAAGACCCAAATAAAGGATTTGATGATGTTGTTCCCATGGCACTAGATGAAGCTCCAAATAAGAGGTTTGAAGAACTTTCCCCCATTGTTGAGGACCCAAAGGTAGCTCCAATTGACTGTGAGGACGTTGTTGACATTTGAGGCATTGAATGTGACATGGCTTGTGACATGATTGATGCTCCTCCAATGGATGTTACATTGATCGTGTTGGAAGTATTTTGAGAAGAGGTGCCATTAGAGGTAGAATTGGTGGTGTTTGTGGCACTTTGTGTGGTGACACCAATGAATGTATTGTTTGCATTTTTTTGAGGTTGACTAGTGTTGGAGGTATTTTTTGTGTTATTGTTTGCATCATGATTAGGAGAAGCTGCTCTTAAGGTGTTAATGTCAAATCCATGTGGAAATTTGGACCCTTAGTGTAAAAGCATGGCTAAATATCTGTCTAAGTCTTGCAAGACTAATTCTTCGACAAAGGAGGTTACTTCAGGATTTTGTGTTGCAGCTTCTACGTCTTCCTCAAATACATGTTTGTGTTCATCTCTACGTATGAATGGTTTAAAGGGGTTGCACGAGTAAGATGGAATGTTCATGTCACTAAAAGGATTGATAAAAGATGTGTCTTGGTTCATGTTATTGGAAAAGTTATAGGGGTTGGTGTGTTGTCCAAAAGAATCCATTTGTCTTCTTTTTCTTTGGAGCCTAGTCTCAACCATATAAGGATTTTGCTCAAATGGGGAAGATGAAAATGACAACTAAGGGATGAATGGGAATGATATGACATAATATTTTTGGATTTTTTTGAATAAGGTATGGAAATGCAACTATGTTTTGGGTTTTTTGGCAATAAGGAATGCAATATGAGAATGTTGTCTAAGGGAAATGAGAAATGCAAAAGGATAATGAAGACTAGGATGAAAGGTATGACATTATTTTTTTGGAATTTTTTAAGAATAAGGTATGAAAAATGAGGATTAAAATGACTTGAATGTTCAATGGTATGCAAATGCAAAGGTCAAAATGATTTTGATGGACTTTTAGAAAAGGTTACTCAACCACACAAAGCTTGGTCTATGTCTCAATTTGGATCATCAAAGGACTTGTTTGGTATGAATAAATGACAAGATGAAAAAGTGAGGTTTCCTAACTAGACTTTTGAGTTGGAAAGGTCTCACAAAAGTACAATGACTAAAAGAAATGATTTTGACTAAGTCCAATGATAACCTACTTTTGAAGGCAAGGATTTTGCAAAGTATGGTAAGTTCTCCTATTCCCAAAATATGCAATAAGATGAGGACCTAAGGACTGGTTTATGGCTGAAAATGATGATGATGAAGTCTAAGGATGAAACTAAATCTTTTGCAAGGATAGACTTATGGGAGAATGCAAACTAAAAGATGCAAAGAATGAAGGACTTGAGCAATTCCTTGTCTGGTTTTTAACAAAGGCGATTGGAAAAAGATGTTTGATTGTAACAAATGTAAAATGTTTGGACTCAAGTTTTGGTATGTAAAAATGTTTTTGTTTTTGCTAGACAATTGCATCATTTTAGGTCATAGATGAGTTTTAGTATGTCAAATGCATCTCAGGATAATAAAATGTGTCGTTCCAGGTTATAGATGTGGCACAGTAAAGCAATTGCATTGTTCAAAAATTCAAATGTGGTTCAGGACAACCAGATGCGTTGTAGAGGGAAAAAAATGCATTTTAGCAGAGCGATTGTGGCACAAAAAGTTTCAAATGTGGTGCAACAGAGCAAATGTGTCACAAGCAGAATGACAGTCTAGTTTGTTTGCAATTTTGACAAAATTTTAGAATTGTTTGAGTTTGAATGAGTGTTTCTAGGTTTGTGAAAGGTGTTTACTTGGAAAACACAATATTTTGTCTTTGAATGATGAAATATGCACAATGAAGACAAGCACAATTCTAGGTTAGGCAAGGACTATATTTGCTAGATTCCATGTGGGTTTCCCTAGCCGCACTTATTCTTAGTGGGTGATCTAGAAGCTTGGTCACATAGGCTCCCCCTTACATTGCACTCACTTCTCGGGTCAACCAAGCTTCAAGCCTCCATAAATCTCCCATGGTATAATTTTCATCTCTACTAAGAACTATGAGAATGTGGATTCCTTGGCAACGATCATTGTTGCGCTAGCAAATAAATGGGTTTTTGGAAACTACACAAGAGGGTTCTAGTAGATACTCGAGGACATGATACCTTGTGAGCATATAGCAAGCCACTTAAGGATTTAATCACCTTACTAGGGGCTCTTATACCTTTAAAAGAAAAGGTAGGTACCCATTTTCAAATGACACTACACGTCTAAGGCCTACATACCATGCGAACTTGACAATTTAGTCTTATCCTTTTATATACCAGCCTGAGCGAAAAATTAGTTGGAGTCATTCCCTCTTTTGAGGCAAGCCCCTCTAAGGTTAAATAACAAAATCAAAATTGAAAGCTTCATTTTTTTTCACCCAAGATCACACTAAGGTGCGAGGGGATTGCATACACAAAACGTTCAACTCACACTCACAAGCTTGTTCATTTTAATTAACCAAAATAAAGTGTGTGGAAAACACCTAAAACACTTTGTTCCTTTTAAAATTTTAACTTAATGTGAGAAAGAAAAAGTTCATTTTCAACCCATGACATGAAAATGCTTGTTTATTTTAACCATATGAGTTTCAATGCAAAATTGTGTTCATTTTAAGCCCATGACATGAAAATGCATGTTCATTTTAACCATATGAAATGTGAATGGAAGTTGTTTATTGATTGTTTGCTTAAAGAATTGAAAATGTGATAAGAACATCAACAAAAAACAATGTTAGACTCCTCGCCACATGCTAGAAACAAAATATTAGTAACCCAAAAACCCTAAGCTACTAAATGGAAAAAGAAAAATCTAGAAAATTCTGTAAAATCTGAAAATAAAATTTTACCAGGAAATTGTGTCATTCTGCAAGTCAAATGTATCGTAGGGAAGAATATGGAAATTGCTAGGTAGATGCATTGTTCTGCACAACAAATGTGTCTTGAGGCCAAAAGCTAGAATCTATAGACAAATGCGTCACGACATGGAAAATACATCATTTTGCAAGGAAGATGCGTCATTTGGAAATGTGAATGCATCGTGGAAATATGAATGCGTCTCAAAAAATAGAAAATGCGTCGTGCCATACATGTACCTATAAAAATAGAAAAAAATTCATACAAAAATCTATAACAAGCATGATTTTGGCGTCAAGTTGACCAATGTAGCTTAGGGAAAAACCTAGGTTAGTAGATTAGAGCTTAAAATAAGATAAACCAAAGAAAAAAAATGAACCAAAAAGGAGTAAACAACATGAAAACAAGGAAAGAGTTTACCAAATGTCTTCATCCTCCATGATTGACCTCCATTGCACCTTCTCTATTTGCTGCAATATTGTGTTTTCCCTCAGATTTATGATGAGCAACCATTGATAATGATGTTGGCATATGGCTTGGGGAGATTGTTTATGGCTTCTAGTGCTATCATTTATGGAAACTAAAGTCATTATATTGGTCCGCAGATCAGGATCTACTCATATCGGTAGAACATGTAGAAGATAGTGTGTTACCGACAAAAAGCATGAAGAATAGGGTATCTGGTTAGTTAGTCAATCTGTATGCTTCACCGGATCATCATTTTGTGTTGTGGATCTCCAGGAAATGTTGTTAAGCATGTATGTTACCTTATTGGTAAGTTTTGTGGTATTGCAACAATCGGTGTACGAGTTAGGAGATTTGGTGGAATGATTTTATGTTTATTTTCTCATTATAGATGACTCAATGAATGTAGCGTGTTGTAGATGTATAAGGAGTAGTTGTTTAATTGTTTCTAAGTTTGAGAATATTTTTTTGGGTCCTAGCTATGTCTTAGCCAACCTTTATGGGTGCGCATTAAATATAACTTGTGATTTGAGCCGATTGTTGGAGAATATTTCATGTTTTGTTAAAGCCGACTTAAGTGATTAAAATATTTGCCAGCAGATATATATATATGAGATTGTTAATTCATTTTTGGTGTGTGGATGAAGTGGTGAGAAGGTGTGAATGTGTGAAAAGATCATAACAAATGTATGAGAGAATATCAAAAGATCAGTTGAGTAAGTTTTGCTTAAGCAAAAAAAGATAATTGTGAATTAGGATAGAGTAGAGAAAAGCAAGTTGTAGGATCAAACAAAAGATTCATAATCTATTTTATGTGCTTCACCAGAACTAAATCCAGGCATTTGTAGATGCTATCTTCTTAGTTCATTTTTGTTGTAATCACAAACATTTTGTAAGGAAGTGAGCCTTCCTTATTTTGAGCAGTGAGCTCTAGGTAGTGTGCCTGAATGCAAGTGCATTCCCTTTTGTTCATACTTTTAACAGAGTATGAATTGTGGATTAATCTCCACTGTGGTTTTTCCCCTAACAGGGTTTCCACATAAAAATATTGGTGGTATGGTGTATTGATCATCTTTTTTATGTGCTTGCATCTTTATTTTTGTTTATGTACTGAAAATGATTTAAGATCTGAATTGAAAGTCAAACTTTTTGAACACTGATTCACCCCCACTCTTAGTGTTCCCTGAGTCCAACAATTGGTATCAGAGCACAGTTCCTCTGTAGAAGTTTTTTAGCTTGAGGTAGATCTTGGAATATAATGGACTTTGGTCTTCAACAATAGCTTATGGTGGCACTTGATGATCTTGATCAGTCTAAAGCAGAAGTCATGGAATTAAGAGCAAATATTGTGGATGCTGAGAAATTCATTCAATCACTGAAGGATAAAATCAATGAGTCAAGAGAAAAGAGGAAGGAACTTTGTGATCAACTGAAGTAGAAAGAGAATAAAAACTTGGAAGATGTTCATCTGAATCAGACTCTAAAAGAGATAACTGAAGGATGTGAAAAACTTGCTAGAAATAATGCTACTATGAAGCTTGAGATGGAATTTGTGGCAATGAAGCTAACAAAGGAGATTGAAGAAAGGAAGAAAAATGAGGAGGATCTAGATTAATCCTTAAAAGAAAAATATGAAGAATGCAAAAAAGTAAATAATGGATTCGATACTAGAGATTGAATTGCAACGAGTCAAAAACAATGAACAAGAACTTGAAGACAAATAAGTTATTATCAATTAATAGACTCACTATTGCAAATGAGTATAAGGAGAAGTTTAGTATCAGTTCTACTAAGAAGCAGTGGTGACTAAAAGGATAGAAGGATGCAAATGATAAGCGAGGTCTTGGATACGAGAAGGAATAAAGTTTTGGATCTGAACATAAGGAATCTAGACAAAGAAATTAGATGAACAAAGGTAGAAGGTATTCGGTAAGACAACCCAATGCTCAAAAGTTTAATGGTTACTACTTTTCTTGTATTAAATTTGGTCATATGGCTTCTCAAAGTAAAATAAATTCAAGTAGTCTATCATTTCTCGGTCATTTTTTTAATTACAAAAAGATAGGTCACAAGTCTATTGAATGCAAAAGTATGTCTGTCAGTTTAAGATATCTTAAATGCTATACTTGTGGAAGATTTTGGCATGTTGCTAATCAATGCATATCAAGAGGAAATCAGTGGAATGAGTGGTCTAGACAAAGAAATCTGGTGTGTTATAGTTGCAATAGATTTGGTCACATTACAAGATTCTATAGGAACTGGAACATGGATAGAAGAGGTTTGGTATATCAAGAATGAAATTCATAGAAAAATGACAAAGGAAAAGGAAAAGTGACCATGGAAGAAATAAGAGATCCAATGAAGAAAACATGGGTAAAGAAGAGTGGATCTGATGAAGGAAATAAGCCCATACCAGAAGCTACCTCTAGAAATCCCTTCGGTAATTTCTCCGAAAATTGAGCTCAGGCCATTGGTCTAGGGGGAGTGTTTCAAGGAAGATCCTTTTGGCCCATGTCGGTAGTTCGCATTGAAATGCAAAAAATTGTCAGTATCTGTGATAAAATTTTGAAAATGTATCAGTGATCATTTATGCAGGAACATTTGAAGTAGAAGGTTTGTAGACAAATTTTTCTTTTGCTATATGAGAAAAAAGAGTTACTGGAACTCCTAGGGAAAAGTATTTAATGTAGCTAAAACGGTTAGGTGAGCGAAGTCATAAAAGGGAACTTGGAACCCTCATTTATCACCTTGCATTTTAGGAGTAAAAAAGGAGAGCCCTTGCAGCAAAATCTCAAAGGAGTAAAGAAAATTCGGTGACAAATTCTTCAGGTACTTTAGTTGCTTGTAGAATTTTAAAATTTTGTGCTTGGTAGAAAACCTTGTTCGGTATGGAAAGTAAAATGAAGAAAATCAAAGGAACAATGACTTTGAATGAATATAGTAGTAGGAAGATTAGGGATATAAGAAATTTGTTGCTAGCTAGTGAATTGAAGTGGCTTGAAGGTGTAAGAACATAAGAATTTGGACATCGTAATGAGCTTCCCTAATATTTCAAATCAATCTTGAAAGTGGTCAAGTTTATCTTGAGCAGTTGGATGATGATATCCTTACTCTTGGAAAATCCTATCAAATTTCAAGAGAAATTTTGATAAAAAATTTAATAGGATTATGCAATATTGGAGATGTTCTGAAAAAGAAGTCGATTCAAAATAAGGAAGTTGAAACCCTAACCGGAGTGACATGAGATCAAAGAGCTTTGTTAATTTCAATAATCAAAGATCCAATAATGAGGTACATTGCACATGGAATTTTGTATAAATTTTTCTTCAGAAATAGGGAGGGATCAACCTCGGGAGGCGCAGTTTACATTTCACACAAAATGATAATAGAAGATGAAGACTTTGATCTATGTGGATTGTTGAAGGATCAATTGATGGAAAATGTGCAATTGATGAAGGATGCAGATTATGCCTTTAGGTTTGGTACCCTAGTTATATGCATTATGATGTATTTTCTGAATTGCTTGCCTCAGAATGACAATGTGGTATGGAAAGAAAGTGAACTTGTTTGTAAGAAATTTTTTAAGCATTTTAATACTCTAGAAAACTGTGAGCAAGTTTATGAAAATTTCTTTAGAGAGTTGCTAGGAAAATTTGGAATAGTTGGCATCTCTCTTCTGATAAGAGTAGTTGAAGTTGGGTCCTCTTCCGGTAAGGTGGAGAAGAATTAGAAAAGGGCTCTAGAGTTTGTAGATGACATTCCTCCAGCACAAAAATCTCCAAGAACTGAAGAAAAAGGAAGAGAGCAAGTAATTGTGGATATACCAAATGAAGATTCTGATGATTACACTCCAAGAAATGAACCAGAATCAGTTGAATTGGATGTGGTGATAGCAGAAGAAAGTGATGAAGAAGGTGATTTATTCAAAACAAAGATACTGTAGATTGTTCAAGAGGAAGATGGAATGCAAAAGATTGTTGACATATGGTTAAATGGACCATCATATGAATAGGACTCCATTGAGCGCACTCTAGGTAGATATTATGTACATAACAATATTGAATTGGAAATTTTATAGAATGTACTTCCATAAGAATTGATTGAATGTATCAGGGAGGCTATGGACTCTGTTCCTTTGGACAGGAAAGAGGAAGCAGTAATTTTACATCTGAAGTAGTTTAGGCTGTCTCTCGCCAAAATGAAAAAGAGAATGAATGTGTTAAGGCAATGCATTGAATCAGCAAATAAGGTCTACAATTATTGTCTTCGGTGGCCACATGTAGTTGGTAAAGAGGACAAGTTGGAGAAAATTGAGAGTGAGTTGATCAAAATCGGTCAGGATTACAATATGTTTTAGGACCAGGATGGAGCTATCAAGAGAAAGATTCATGAGTTGCAAACTAAGCATGCAAAGGTTCACTCTACCAGAAACACTCTTATGGACACTTTCTAGAAAGTGAAAGATCTTACTGAATGTAGAATGGAGCAGAAAATTGAGATTTTGCAGAAAGGAGAGAAGTTGGAAGAAGCAATTACAATTCTAGAATCCCTCATTCAGATCATCAACCGAACATCAAAAAACAATAGTTTGATAATAATTATTGGGATTGTAGTAGATGCTTGGAAGAAATTTCTTCTGGAAATAAAGGATAAGTATAAAGTCATTTTCTGATTTATGCAGCAGTTGTAATTTCTCAAATTTTGATCAAATTTCCATTTAGCAAAGGGGGAAAGAGAGCAGTAAAATTTGTTTTTGCAAAAAAGAAAAAGGAGAGAGTAAGCAGTAAATTTTTTTCATTGATGTCAAAGGGGGAGGAGAGCAGTGGAAAATGTCTTAACATTCTAAGGGGGAGCAGTGTTTTGTTGTGTTTTTGAATTTTGAGTTTTGGTTCCGACACTTAGTCATTTTTCACTAAGTGTTGCCATCAATTCCAAAGGGGGAGATTGTTGGCGTATGGCTTGGGGAGATTGTTTATGGCTTCTAGTGTTATCATTTATGGAAACTAAATTCATTATCTTGGTTTGCAGATCATGATCTACTCATACCAGCATAACATGTAGAAGATAGTGTGTTATCGACAGAAAGCATGAAGAACAGGGTATCCGATTAGTTAGTCGATCTTTATGCTTCATCGGATCATCATTTTGTGTTTTGGATCTCTAGGAAATGTTGTTAAGCATGTATGTTACCTTATTGGTAAGTTTTGTGGTATTGCAAAAATCGGTGTACGAGTTAGGAAATTCGATAGAATGATTTTCTATTTTTTTTCTCATTATGGTTGACTCAATGAATGTAGTGTGTCGTGGATGTATAAGGAGTAGTATTAGTTTAATTGTTTCTAAGTTTGAGAATATTCTTTTGGGTCCCAGCTATGTCTTAGCCAACCTTTATGGGTGCGCATTAAATATAACTTGTGATTTGAGCCGACTGTTGGAGAATATTTCATGTTTTGTTAAAGCTAACTTAAGTGATTAAAATTTTTGCTAGCGGATATATATATGAGATCGTTAATTCATTTTTGATGTGTGGAAAAAGTGGTGAGAAGGTGTGAATGTGTGAAAAGAGCACAACAAATGTATGAGTGAACATCAGAAGATTAGTTGAGTAAGTTTTGCTTGAGCAGAAAAAGATAATTGTGAATTAGGACAAAGCAGAGCAGAGCAAGTTACAAGACCAGACAGAAGATTCATAATCTATTTTATGTGCTTCACTGGAACTGAATCCAAGAATTTGTAGATGTTATCTTCTCAATTCATTTTTTTTGTAATCACAAACATTTTGTAAGGCGTGAGCCTTCCTTATTTTGAGCAGTGAGCTCTAGGCAGTGTGCCTGAATGCAAGTGCATTCCCTTTTGTTCATACTTTTAACAGAGTATAAATTATGGATTAATCTTCATTGTGGTTTTTCCCCTAATAGGGTTTCAACGTAAAAATATTGGTGTTATGGTGTCTTGATCATCTTGTTTATGTGCTTGCATCTTTATTTATGTTTATGTGTTGAAAATGATTTAAGATTTGAATTGAAAGTCAAACTTGTTGAACACTTATTCACCCCCCCCTTAGTGTTCCCTGAGTCCAACAAATGACAATGTCCTAAGCAAATGTTGAAAGATTTTATCTAAAAAACAACAAAATGCAAATATGCAACTATGAAGCAACTATGAAGCAAGCCTAAAATATGAAAATGCCAAGATGCTAAGATATGAAGTGTGTCAAATGAGGCCAAAATTGCCATTTTATAGAAAAGTCAATTTTGGATGAATGGACAAGATTGAAGATTGATAAATTCCCTAAGATCAATGGTTAAAATTGAATGTGACAACCCAAAATTAGGGTTAGGGAAACACTAGGGTAAATTTGAAATGAATGATCAAGATTTGATTCTAGAAAATCAAATCAAGGGACAAGATTGCATGTGACAAGGAGATAAGAATGGCACGAAAAAAGAAAGAGCTGGAAAATCAAATAATAATAGAAATTATTTGATTTATGGAGGAAAGTTGCTATTTTGAATTAAAAATTAATTTAATTCAAAAGGTGCGATCATGTGATAGTAAATAATTATTTAAAACTATTTAGTAAGAGAGAGAAAATGGAAAGTGGGACAATTTTTAATAAATTTCTTTATTTAAAATTAGGAGAATGCCAAGGTGGACAATAATTAAATAAATTAAGGAATCTATTTAATTATAAGAAGATATTTTAGAAATTAATGACGTATTTAAATAAATAAATGAAATTTACTTATTTAAATAATCAAGATGAAATAATGGACAAAGGATAATTAAATAAATTTAAGAATTTATTTAATCATAGAGAGACATTAGAATATTAGTGATGTATTTAAATAAATAAATAAAATTTATTTATTTAAATAATCAAGAGGAATAAAAGACATGAATTAATTGAATAATTATGAATTATTTAATTAATAGTTGAATTGCACCATAGGACATAATTAAATATTTTAATTATGCTAGGAAGAAATATGGAGAAAATAGAACTTGCAAGCCTAGGTCATTTTTATTTGTCTACACCTTCATTTTTTGGACCCATCGAAGCATTACACCACTCAATGATTGATTTTGCATTAGTCAAATTTTTATTGTCTTTATACTTTAACTCTTCTCATGTTAATGCTTTTTTAATACATGCTCTTGCACCATCATGCTTCCCCTTTCCATTCCCGACCTCAAAAAGTTTCACATATGCTAAACACCTATAATAACATGCATCCTACTCAACCAATAAAACATCCCAGTTCTTGAATTGTGATGCACAATTATCTGACCATATTATATGTTGACTGTATGTTATGCCCCTCCTAGCCAAATCACTGTAGAACAACTAAAAGAAACCTTGAACTCTGGAGAATGTGTGCGATCATCACTAATGTAAAAGTGGTACTCCTTCAATACCTTCCTATTATCCTTTGTACTATCAGTTGCATGAATGAATGCTATGTGAACAAATATAGAAACCTATGTGGAGTTGTAATATTGTGATTACACCTCACATTGTGGCTATAGAGTGTAGTTCTCTGCAAAGTCAACCGCTGAAACTATGCTACCAATTGGAAAGGTGTATTGCATAACTTGAATTACAAGTCCAACCATCGAGCTCTATGGGTATTTCTTGCATAATCATACAATATACTATCACAAAATATAGATATAAACTAATACAGTGGAATCTTTTGAATAACCAAATCACACCTTTTTGCTTGATTACCATCTTTTGTACTATAGGCCATTTTTTTATACTTTTTGAACTCTACTATTTCCTTTCCAACTACATGTGTGTTTTCCATATGTTCATTTATTGGAATATGTTGCAAGCCACTGCAATGCTTACATGTGTCATCCAAGCATGATTTCAAATAGAATATTTAGCCTTCCTCTCTTTCACATAATTTTTTTTATAAGAAGTCTCTTGAAGATGTTGGTGGGGAATGTATGCCACAATCTTGCAAAAAATTGTTAGTATACAAATCTAAACATATAGAATGATAAACATCAAAATGGTTAGAAAATTCAATATGTAATATACAACAAGAAGTAGTGCATGTGTGATTTATCTTGACATAAAAAGGTTTAATCATTTCAAAATATCTTTGATAAATTTTAATTTGAGGATAATCCTCTAGAAAATTATGAAAAAATTGTGTTTGAGTCGTATCCAAAAAATGCTTTGGATGTGGTTCACGGTTTTGACTACTGATTCTCCTTCTTACCACATCCATTTGATTCAGATACACCCTTGTGTTATTCTCTCAATAGTCTTGAATTAGTGATCTCAATGCTTCAAAAATTGGTTTATCTTTTCATGGGAGTCTCCCTGAGAATGCCTATAATTCAGTGGAATCGGTGTCCTCAATTCTTTGGTGCCTTTGAATAGTTCTTGATAAAGTTTTTCTCTTAATTCTCAATTGTTGAATCGTCTTTATAATGAGATGAGCTTTCCTCATTTGATTACTTACTAAAGTTGATGTAATGACATGTCGTGTGACATTACTATCTTTTGAGCATGAGGTCTTACCCACACTCTCATATGCATCCATTAGATTCTTCACAATAGTTTTTTCACTTGAAGCATATGATCTCAACCCAAGAATATTCATGATGGACCTATACTTTATAATTCACATCATTTCAAAAAATAGTTAACATCTTGTGATCTCATTTAACTTTTCAAAGAACAATCTCCAAATTTTATGATCATATCTTCTACAAGTGCATTGTGGAATCTTACCTTCCATTGGATGCAAAATATTCTCATAAATATTAATAAAAAACTTTGGCTTTCTATGAAAAATTCTAGGTGGTGTTCTCATAGGTACATTCATCTCAACATTAGGAATTTCATCAATATTTAAATGAGATGGGCTAGATGGAATACCTTCGATTGAGGATGGAATAGATGGCATACCTTGAGGTTGAGATGTGAATGATGATGTACCTCCTTCCTCAAATGTGAGTGATGATTACTCTCAACTTTAGATATGGTAGATGGTGTCCCTCCATATTCACTTGTGGTAAATGGTGTCCCTCCATATTCACTTGCGGTAGAGGGTGTGTCTCCAACTATAGTATTGTTTTTCAAAGAGCCCCCATTTCTATGAGGCATATCTGGCAGATGTCCATAGGCACAAAATGGAAGCATGGACAAGGCATGCAAATTATTTGAAAAAATGCTTTGGTAGACATGTATGCAAAATGTGGTAGGTAGAATTGACAAGGTAGTCAGTTGTTTGAAAAAATGCCTCGTAGAAATGGGAGCTCACGGTGATGCACCGCATTGACAAGCTAATGAGACGAGCTTTCCTCACTAGCTTGTCAAAGCTCACATGAATGTTTGGATGGAATGCCTTAAAGAAATGTGGTCTCGTGGAATGCACAAAATGGAAGCATGGACAAGGAATGTGAATTGTTTGAAAAAAATGTTTTGGTAGATATTATGCAAAATGTCGTACCATGAGACAAGCTAGTGAGCTCACTAGCTTGTCAAAGCTCACATGAATGTTTGGATGGAATGCCTTAAAGAAATGTGGTCTCATGGAATGATTTCAAGATAGGCAAAAAATGGAAGCATGGACAAGGAATGTGAATTGTTTGAAAAAAATGTTTTGGTAGATATTATGCAAAATGTCGTACCATGAGACAAGCTAGTGAGCTCACTCACTAGTACAAAAACAACAATAAATGACTAAAAAAACTACTAAAAATTGCATATATGTGACTAAGATTGGTCACATGACCATTATTAGTTTATTGCCAGTCATTTATAACATGACCAAATTAATGAATAAACCATTTTTAGTCATTTATTGGTTATTTTGATTGATCAATTTGGTAGTATGTTTAGTCGTTAATTTAGTCATTGACCGTTATTAACTGATTATTTATTTAGTCATGGTAGTCATTTATTTAGTCATGGTAGTTGTTTATTTATTCATATTAGTCATTTGTTTAGTCATGGTAGTCATTTATTTAGTCATTGTAGTCATTTATTTTAGTCATGGTAGTCATATATATTTAATCATTGTAGTCATTTATTTGGTCATTGTAGTCATTTATTTTAGTCATGGTAGTCATATATTTAGTCATTGTATTCATTTATTTGGTCATGGTAGTCATTTATTTTAGTCATGGTAGTCATTTATTTAGCCATGGTTTAGTCATTTATTTGGGTGAATCAGTGATTCAAGTTACAAATCAAATCTAACTTAATTAATCCTCACAAATTTATGCATATAAACTTCAAGTATCATAGATATTCAAATGTATTTTTTGTATTTGATTAACACGAAAAAAAAGAATATACAATCAAAAAACAACTGCATAACCAAAGGAATTACAAATAGCATACAGGTACATAAACAAAGATCCAAGAAATCCACCTATATTCTATTGTACAGAGCATAACAAAGCATAGAGAACAAGACTGGAAAACAAGGAAGCAACCAAAAAATAAAAATTGCCCACAATAGAACTCAACCTCTAAGATGTTTTAAGTCTATTGTAAAAAAATCCTTCATTGCACTCTTGGTTGCCATGGAAGACAAATCCAAGATACAATACAAATGCTACAAACATTGGAGGGAGAAAAGATATGAAAATATATAGTAAATGTAGTTATATTATCACATATATCTTCACAATGTTCCAAAACAAGTGATCCTATCACCTCATAACCTACTGCCTCTCCACTAGTTGGATATGCGAGATCTACTTCTACCCCCACCTCTCCTGCTACTATGAAGGGAGGCCTGATTCAGAGCAACCCTGCCCTCCCATTCCAGTAGGACAACCCTTGAGAGAAGATTGGAAGGATTCAAATGAGAAGGATAGCAACTTCCTATCTAGAGATCTTGTTGGTCATGGTCGGATGAAAGTAAAGAAGGAATGCTCACCTCTCCAATTTGGTGAGCTGCAACTTGAAAATAAGGTTTCGATGAGGGTTTTAGAGTATGTTTATTAAAATAAAAATATGGCCAAGATCCGATAATGAGCACATTAGGTTTTTACATTATAGCATCCTTTTACCTATTTGTTTTCTGCTATTTTTGCTGCTTTCCCCACCGCTATTGGTTTTGGCTCCTCCAAACTCTTCCTCATTGGTATTCACCTTTCACCTCTCCAATTTGGTGAGTTGCAACCTGAAAATAAGGTTTTGACGAGGGTTTTAGATTATGTTTATTAAAATGAAAATACGGCCAAGATCCCATAATGAGCACATTTAGGTTTATGTTAACAAGTTACAACTGTTTTACAGTCTCACCAGCCATTAATAGTCAGATGTTGATCAATAAATACTTGTTTGCATTCAAAACAAACGTACATATTTCTTCTTATTCTATCTACTCACACAATCCATGTCCATAACCGACCTAACACCATAATCAATCAATACAAACCCCAAGCATCAACAAAGCCCTCTGCTCAAATAACTTGACCAAACTTTGTTTATGCCTAAAAGCTAAAATCATTTAACTGTAATTCACAATAACCATAATAATGATAATACTTGTGTTTTCTGTCATTTTTTGCTACTTTCCTGTCGTTATTGGTTTCGGCTCCTCAAAATCTTCCTCGTTGGTATTCACCTTTCACTTCTCCAATATGACGAGCTACATCCTGAAAATAATGTTTCGACGAGGGTTTTAGATTATGTTTATTAAAATGAAAATATGGCCAAGATCCCATAATGAGCACATTTAGGTTTTTATGTTAACAAGTTACAACCGTTTTACAGTCTCACCAACCATTAATAGTTAGATGTTGATCAATAAATACTTGTTTGCATTCAAAACAAACACACATATTTCTTCTTATTCTATCTGCTCACAATGTCCATGTCCATAACCAACCTAACACCATAATCAATCAATACAAACCCCAAGCATCAACAAAGCCCTCTGCTCAGATAACTTGACCAAACTTCGTTTATGCCTAAAAGCTAAAATCATTTAACTGTACTTCATAATAACCATAATAATGATAATACTTGTGTTTTTCGTCGTTTTTTGCTACTTTCCTGTCATTATTGGTTTCGGCTCCTCAAACTCTTCCTCGTTGGTATTCACTTTTCACTTCTCCAATATGACGAGCTACATCCTAAAAATAATGTTTCGACGAGGGTTTTAGAGTATGTTTATTAAAATGAAATTAAGGCATAATGAATGAAATTAGGGAGGTTGTTTTTTGCTGCTAAAAAGGATTTCAAAATGGAATCCAAAATAAATAATCTCTACTTCATAAATCTCTCGCTTTCTGCACAATAAATATTATTAAATATATTATAATATAATATTATATAATAATATAATATAAATATAAAATTATATTATATAATAATATTATATTATATTATATTATAATATTATATTATTATATTATTATATTATTATATTATATAATATTATATTATAATATTATATAATATTATATAATATAATATAATATTATATTATATTATAATATTATATAACATAATATAATATATAATATAATAAGAAAAATCGCTCTATGGAAGCTAACGAACGGTTTCTGGGCGTCGATGCAACAAGGGTTTCTTCTAGCTCGGGCTCTAAGGGGAAGGCATTGTAGGGTTCACTTGTGGGTCTTCGATGCAATAAAGAGTGCAACAGTGGTTTGGATTGTCGGGGAATACAAACAAACCATGAAGCGTGGAAAAACCCTATCAAAGATGTTGATGTTGGAGCTGGGGGCGACGCTTCAAAGCAGCAAAGCCAAACATGAGTTCGTCCTGCTGCATGGGCTCCCGGGGATGGTTTTGGTAAGGGATGTAGAATGACGAAGCCTGGGGATTTTCAACCAGGCCCATCGCAACCTATGGAGTTTTAAAACAGAAATGATTTAGATAGGGGCAAAGCGGTTTTTGGTCCTCTCCCAACTTCTAGGTTTGTCACAATGGAGCTCGATGAGGAGTTGGAGCAAGAAGTCTTATTTAATGAAAGATTTTTTTTCTGGGCTTGGTTTGATTGGACGTTTCAAGGGATTTTGGCCAAGCTTAATAGACCTCCACCAGTGGATTTCTCATCAATGGGAAGGTTTGTTAGAAGGGGTTGTCCAAATTTACCCCATGGCAAGAGGCTTCTTCATAATGGTTTTTGAAAAGGCGCAAGACAGAAAGAAGATTTTGTGTGATTACCATTGGGAATGGGAAGAAAAATTTCCCCTGATGTTAAAACCTTGGCACTCGGCTTTTAATCCAGCCACTGAGGTTTTCGAGAAGGTCCGAATCTGGGTGAGACTTCCAAAATTTCCCTTACATTTTTGGTTTGAT
Organism: Sequoia sempervirens; assembly: GCA_007258455.2. Classification (NCBI taxonomy): domain Eukaryota; kingdom Viridiplantae; phylum Streptophyta; class Pinopsida; order Cupressales; family Cupressaceae; genus Sequoia; species Sequoia sempervirens. Next base: position 17,439 of record VDFB02384027.1, read on the forward strand.
TCATTCTTAGAGGCTATAGGGAACTCTCTTGGAAGTTTTTTAATGGTGGATGAAGGGTCTTCAAACTTGTTACATTCAACCTTTGCATAGATTTTGGTGGAAATGGATGTATCAAAGGCTCCTCCGGAGGAGATTCGTTTAAAGACTTCGAAGGGTTTGTGGGTGCAACCCCTAGATTATGAAGGGATTCCTTTTAGATGCAAAGTTTTCTTTAAAATTGGGCATCTGGCTACTCAATGTGCAGAACACAGAGCCTCTAAATTAACATCCTGGTGGAAAGATGCTGGTCCTTAGGACTATTCGGTGGAGAACAAGGATGAGAATCAGTTGAACGCTCTAGTGAATAGTAGGGTGGAGCGAGGTTAGGAAGGGGTGGCGGCTGTGGAGGAAGGTAGTAGGGAGTGAGGTCAGGAAGGGACTGTGGATGTAGAGGAAGGGAGTAGGGAGTTTCAACTGCAAAATGTTGGTGACCTGGCACAGAAAGGAAATCAGGTTAATGACAGTGATAATGTTGTCTAGAATGAAGGAGGCAAGGAGGTAATCCTCACAAAGTGGGCAATGACTCCTAACTGTCGTGAGAATAGAGGCTCATCAAGGTCGCAAGGGAAAGGGATAGGGAAATGAAAAGCTGGTGAATGGAGTTAGCAAGCAAATGGAAGCTTGGATGGAGCTTTGAAGAATCATGTTGCTAAATCTTTGGATTGGCAGAAGGCGACAACAAGGGTAGAAGATGGCTGACAAATGGTTAAAGGAAAAAAAGAAAAGAAAGAAACGAAGGATACGTTTCCAAATGGTTCTCAGGTCTCAGCTGAATAAAATACAAACTTGATCCCACCATCAATCATTGGTTTTGGGTTGGTTCTCAAATTTGCTTGTGGTGCTTCTGTCCTTTAATGAGAATATTCATTGTTTGTAATGTATTAACGTGTTTGTATTTGGATAGTTGGCAGGGTTAAGAGTTGTCTAAAGGAGTTTACTGGTGTTGCAAGGAGTTTAATTGTGTAATCTATTCTTTATTATTAATAAAATCACCTTATTACTAATCAATATATATATATAATATTAATATAATATTATATAATACTTATAGTATAATATAATATAATATTATAATTTATTATATACATTAATAATATAATATATTACATTACATATATTATATAATATATAATATAACATTATAATATACCCTATAGTATCAACCACCACTCCACCATACTGCAGTGGGTGGGTGGCAATAATAGCCTCCCACCCATCCTTGCTCGTGGGATCGACAAACCAAATGAAACAAACCTTTCCAACCGATGCATCTTTGTAAATAGCGTGAGGAGACTGATAACTATTTGTTTTTGAGATGAGAAGCACATCTCAAGTAGTGGGAGGAGGCATTGACCGTGCCTATATATAGAATATTATAATATTATATAATAATTATAGTATAATATATAACATAATATATATTATAATATTATAATAATATAATATAATATTATTATATTATATAATATATTATTATAATATTATAATATAATATAATATAATATAATACTTATAATATAATATAATATATCATAATATAATATAATATAATATAATACTATATTATAATATTATATTTATATATATAATAAATTTATTATATTATTGTTACTAATTTTAGCTTCCTGCTTAAAATTAGTGAAGATTTAATGAGTAGTTATTCAGTGGGTATAAAAATTTTGAGGCATGGTTCATCCAATGAACCTTTGTTTCCTGAATGAAGGGTTTTTGAGGAATTGATTTATCAGAGTTATTCAACAGTTTAACTGAAACTGCTGAACAAATCAGACAAAGCAACAAATAGTTCATTTGGAAAACAAGAATTCAGAGAAATGAAGTATTAAATTATCATTTTCTACAACGTTTGTCATTGTTGATTATCAAAAAGAAATTGCAGATCTAAGAACAAGAATGTGGAAATAATTATTCATTTCAATTGTAGAACTTATTTTCTAAACAATTACAATTTCGTTGCAATTCCACTATGTGATTGGAACAAATTCAGTTTGTTAATCATAAGTCATTGTGCCACATATCATAAACAATTGATTCATTCAAAGATGTTTTTGTGATCCCACACAAGCTGCAGGTAGACTAAGTTGATTGGATTCAAAAAGAAGTACAAACTATACAACCGAAAACAACTAAAGTGAAACATGAAAAAGGAGATCATGTCGTCATTGCCTTAAGGGCTAGTGTAGGGTTGATTTCTCAAGTCCATCTCGATATTCATTATCTTCAATCTCTCTCCCGAGTTCTAGAATTTGTAGTGATTGTAAAATTATGTTAGAGCTCAGGTCATGAAATTGAAGAACATGTTGAAATTCAACAAAAATATAGTTTGTACTCGTTATTAAATCAAATCAACTAAGATAAATGAAGATTGCCAGGTCAAATAAAAAAGAATCATTGAATCCATTGTTTCTACTGACTTGTTTGTTTCATGTGCAGAAACAAGAAATGTAATGTTGTTGTTTATCAAATTTCAGTATGAGGGGTTAAATGAGGCTCCCACAATGGTGGAGCCCAGCTCATTAAAAGTTGTGCAGTGAATTCATCATGAGGTCAATACAGTGTTTCACAAAAGTTCCAGAACAACCTTATATAAAAGAAATCATTGCATTTTTACATTATATGCAAGTCCATGTATTTTTAAATACACAGGCTATTTTATTGTAGATTTCTTCATGATATGAAGAGAACAGATTATTGGTTTCCAAGAGATTCAATAAGCTCATGTCAATGGAATTTACAATGTTCAGCCATTAAAAGCAAGATAATGGTAATCGTGCAAATTGGAGTAGTTGATATATTCATCTACCTTCATCAAAGAACCATCATTAAAAGATACAGTGGATATTGCTTACAACAAAAAAACAACAATGATAATGTCTTACTTTTGTTAAGGGGTTATATGTTTCTATTGTGACAACATTATATTATTTGCAGAATCTTTTCAGACTTCAAATGGATAGAGATTGAAAGCAACCATGAACAATTTTCACTGAGAATATTACTTATTCAAAAATGGATCAAATGATAAATATATATTCATCTTGAAACAATGCAGTGAAGTGAAGGTTTAAAATCTGAGTGCAAAATGTAAGGTACCTACAAATCTCAACAGAGAAGAAAACCATAGCCATGAAAGGAGGTTTCAGCTTATAAATCAAATACCCAAAGATTATTTATGGCCATGGCCTACACATGGGAGCCAATATAGTGAATATTCATTGTTTTGTTCAATCATGGACATAAATTCACCTTGCACATATTCACTTTCATAGCCAGGTTGTGACCATTAACAATATAAGGGTTTTTAGAAATAAATGTTTTATTATGTATATCCTTAGGCTCGAATGAAGCATTTTTCAACAGAAATAAAAGCTTATGTATCATGAATAGGGTTCCTCTATGGCGGCATAAAAGTACAGAAGACAATAAAGAAAAAAAATCTTAGAGGTAAAGGTAGGCCATGGCCTAAAATTCTCAGATGGCTTTCAAAATAGAAAGTGAAGTTCAAATTTCGGGCTGAGAAAGACTTACCACATTTTTCTTCAAGAGAAACCTTTAGAAACAACATAAAATATAGAAGTTTGAGTTCCAAAACCTCAGACGAATTTATCCATGGTGGCCAAACAATATTTCACAATAGAAAAAGCATCAGAAAATGTGTATGGTCATGCTTTGTAGAGCTTACAAGATTTTTTTAAATGCCTGGGAACTTCCAGATCTTAAACAAAGTTAGATTTACCTTCAAATCTCTACATTGAATCTTCTTCAAAGGGCTGCAAAAATGGCGTATAAAAGCAAAAAATTTCCAGCATAGAGAGCTCAACCTGGGGTTTCTTCATGTCGACGCTCTCACAAGACCAACAAGGAAAATAAAATGAAAATGAGTGAATGTTTTTCATTCAACTTAGGGTTTGATAACCCTAGAATGTTCAATGGAAGGATAGGCAATATTTTTTCCTTTAGTTTTTATTTAAAAACTTTATTCCTATTTTGCTAGGCCATGGCATTTCTATATGCCTTGTGGAATTTTATATTTCATAGACTTAGTCTTTATTAAGCTCTCTTTTTATTTTGCATTTAGATTCAAATTTGTTAAACTTTATTTAAAGTGATAAATACAAATCACTTTAAATTAAAGTTATTTGTCAATGCAAAATGAAAATATCTTGTGTTGCAATTTTCAAATAAAGAGATAAAACCTTGGATGTTTGCATACATTTCAAAATTGTAAATCTTTATTTAAAAATGATGAATTATAAATCATTTTTGAATAAATGATATCATGAAATGCAAATGAAAAGTGATTTGAATGCAATTTCAAATTATAAAACTTGGTTAAAGGGAGTCAAATGAAGCTTTTATAGCTGGACTTAAATCATGGAAATGATTGAGAAATTAGTGCCAACATGTGGAGTGAAATTAGGGAGTTTGGAGCACTAAATCAGGAGTTTTCCTTCAGTTTTGACTTTCTTTTGACTTGACTTGAGTCAAGGAGTGAAATTAGGTATATGACATCTTGTTACATTCAGTTATGGTCCTGATTTGGAGGGGTCTTCAATTGCATACGACTCTTGAGGTTTTTTTGAGTTTTGACAACTCTTTGCCCATGTTTTGAGGAGCTACTTTTAGTTACATGATTTGTTTGAAGGAGAGAATGGACAACACATCAGATTCTTAGAGCCAAAATTCAAATTTGAATTTGTAGAGCCTTTTCTATAATTCCTTCTCTTCTCTCTTTTTGTTCTCTAGTTCCAAGTTTGGAGGTTGCAGGAGCAAATTATTCCTTGCTTTGTAACTCATTTTCTTGTGAGTTCTATAGATTTTTAATGCAGATACTTCTTATTTCTAAATAAATAAGCTTATTTCCTTCTCTATTTTTCTATTTTTCTATGTTCTTTGGTATTAGTTGTGAGTTACAAGATTAAATATTGAATTCTTTCATTATTTTATCAATTCCTTCAATACTGAAAGCATAAGATATTATGTCATAGTGAAGGTCTTAGTTTGTGCTTTCATTCTCATGTATAGGAATTTTGTGAAAACATTATTGTTTTCCTTTCTCTAAGCATAAGTTCAAGCCTTACCTTAGAACCATTTATGTAGGCATAAGTTTTTGAGTTGTGAAATTAAAGCTTTGTTGAGTATTTTGTGAGTTTATCAAAATTGCAAATCATTTTGACAATTGGTGAATCACCTTACCTTCCTGTTTTAATTTTACTTTATCCTTTTATCCTTTATCTCTGTTAAAAACCAGTTTTACAAGAAAATCCAAAGGGAACCAACCCAAAACCTGGAGGTCTATTCTCACCAATGCATACCCATAGCCTGAGAATAGTCCCATGTGCATAGGATTTATTGATTTTTTCAACTTATCTTCAGGTGCAAATCCCTGTGTTAACAATTTTGGCACACCCGGTGGGACGTTGAACTATTTCATCAGTTCAAAAAGAGATATATTTTACTGCTGTAATTGTGTGAGTAGTAGTTTTCAACCTTCAAGAAGGAAAAAAAATTTAGACTCGGTGACTTCGGATCTTGGTTTCAGCAGTTTTTAGTGAGGAAGCATATGAGAAGTTATCAAAGAAGACCAAGAGCAGAACCTAAGGAACATTCAAAGCTACCATCAAGAAGTACCAAAGTTGTTAGGAGAGCAACAAGCCCTGTTTCATCCTTCAACAATCCTCTGTTTGTAAGTTCTATAGTTCAAGTTCTGCTAATTCTATTGTTTCAAGTAGTTCATCAAGTGATATTAGTTCTCCAGTAGTCAATATGGCTCATCCTCCACCTAGGAATTAGCCTTTTGTTTCATTTGATCAAGGAAGTCCCTTGAATTTAGCCTAGCATAATGATATTCCAATTGCAACCCTTAAGAGCTTACCATTCTTTACTGGTGAAGATCAAACAACAACTATTGAGAACATTCGAGATGTGGCTTCGTTGTGTGGTTTGCATCATATAACAGAGAAATATATTGCAGTAAAGCTCATGGCAGCCTCTTTCAAAGGTAAATATTTTCAATGGTTTAGAGGGTTACCAATAAATTCAATTACAATATGGGATCAGCTTGGAGAGAAGCTGAACAAGCAGTTTGAAGATAAATCAAACCATCTTTCATTGGTGGAGCAGCTCACTACCATCAAGAGAGCACCACATGAATAGTTGGTGGACTTCAACTACCAGTTCAAGAAGACCTAGAACCAAATTCTAGCCATGGTAAAGCCATCTAATGAATATGCTTTTTTGTATTACTTAAAAGCATTGAATAGTGATATTGCACTTTTAATCCAATCTTTAGGAGGGGATACATTACCAACAACATTTGATATTGCTGTTAGGGAAAAAAATAATTTAATTCAAGCTAGGAAGTTAGCCCCTATGCTTGCTATGCCCTTTTTTGCTGATATACATCCAATTATCCTAGTTTTACCACCTACTGTAGCTATTGTTCCTACATTTCCAGCCTTTAATACTCAAGTAGTAGCTCAAGAGCATGTTGTTCCTAACCAGTTTCAAGAACTAGCTAGCATAAAAGAGAAAAATGAGAATATTCAAAAGACCCTACAAACCTTTGGTAATGAGCTAGTTAATATAAAAAAGTAGCAGAATCAGCCACCATACCAAGCCCCTTACCAAGCTCTATATCAATCAAATCCTTAGATTCAAAGGAGGAATTTCAATTAAAGGCCTTTCCAGCCTTATAACCCCAGTGCCCCTAGTTTGTCTAAGGAGGTAGTACCTATACAAAACAACATGGCTGCTGATTACAAATGGTGTTTCCCATGTAATCAGCCACATAACCAGTCTACCTATTCCAATGGAATTCTTAATCAAGCACTAATGGTGCAAAGTAGTGTTGTTGTTCCAAAGAACTCATCATGGGAGGCTCATGAACAACACTCTGCTCATGCAGAACAAAGAAATCCAGATGTTCCCTTCATGAATTGGCAAGTTGAGGAGTTTTGCAAGGTTAATAATCCATAGAATCAGTCAAGTAACCCTATAGCAGCCAACACAAAAAGTAAGAAAAGGGTTGTTGATTTGGGACAAAAAAATGATGGAGATAGAAGCCAACCTTCCACAAGTTCACAAAATGATCAAGTCCTTCCAAGAACACAATTTGTGGTTGGAAAAGATTAGCATGGAATACTAGTCCAATAAACACAAGTTCATAAAAATGTTGTTATTCTTAAAGGACAACAAAAGGTTGGTGTTGGTAATTTCAATATTTTAGAACATATGAAGAAGACTAATGTTAGTGTTTCAATGTGGGACTCATTGGCTCTTCCTGGGCAAAAGGATCTCTTACATGAAGCTCTGTCAAAGTTTTCTTTATCTAATGATGTATCTAATCAACAACTTGCTAAATTTGTTTTTACAAATGATTCTCCTAAAAAGAAAGAACAGCCTACCAAGGTAGTTAAACCATCCCCTTTCTATGTTTCTTTAATTGTTAGCCAACATTTAGTTCATAATTGTATTATTGACTCTGGGGCTAGCAGTTCTGTAATTCCCAAGAAAATTGTAGACAAGTTGGGAATAAAGTATGAGCCATTAGAAAAAGGGGTAGTCCAACTAGATGGTACTATTTTTAAAACAATGGGGTGATTAAAAATCTAAGTCTTACATTACACGCATGTCCAAACTTTTCAATACCTCAGGATGTTTATGTCATAGAGTTGCCTCCATATTTTGCAATTTGTTTATCTCATGATTTCATAGCTAAGATTGGAGGATACTTGTCCTCTGATTGGTCTCATATGTTATTTAGGACCAGGTATGGAACCAAAGTCACTATCAAGTTAGAACCTATTGCTAAGAATCATATTTAGCCCTATAATCCAAGTGTTGTCAATGAAGCAACTGTGTAAATTGTGCTTTGTTTGATCAAGAAGACATTATTACAGCTAATGAAACTACTACCGATAGAGGATACTCAATATTCTGGATGAATGGGTAGCAACAAGAAAGTCTTCAAATGAACAATTTGAAGAGGTAAATTTAGGAATTTATATGATGCATGAATTGATTCTGTTATGCCTAATCTGGAAAAAAGTGTTGAACAACAAACAGATCAACAAACAAATGAAGTTTGGAAGCTATTCTTTGATGGTTCAAGGAGTAGAAATGGTGTTGGAGGTGGTTGTATGCTTATTTCTCTAGCTGGTGAAAAATACTATTCAACATTCAGGTTTACATTCAACTGCACCAATAATACAGCTGAGTATGAAACTCTGATTCATGGTCTTCAATGGGAAAAAAAGAGAGGTATTTGTTGTTTACAAGTCTTTGGTGACACAGAATTGATTGTTAATCAAGTTAGAGGTATTCACACTACTAAGAATGACCTTATCAAGTCTTATAAACATAGAGTATGGGATCTTATTGATGATTTTCAAGCTTTTAATTTGTTTTTAATTCCCATAATTAAAAATAATCATATTGATAGATTAGTAGCCATAGGTGCTTAGTATGATATCCCAAATGATATTAGTAATTCAAAAGAACAACAGTATGTAAAAGTTATTGTTAGGTCATCAATTCCTAACAATAATGAACATTGGCAAGTTTTTGATAGTGATCAGCAAATCATTAATTTCTTGAGAGAAGAAGCAGAGTTTTCTAATGACAAACAAGAGAAAATCAAACAACAATATGAACATCAGATCATACAGCTGAAAACCAACAAACTGCCCAAAGGCTTGGTTACTTTGGAATCCATTTTCAATATAGATGATCAAGTCAGAAAAGAGAAAGCTAGTTTGCAGATTAAAGAAGATCATTATGAAGGTGTTGAGATCTTCAAAGATAAGCTTTTAAAGCTTGGTAAGGTATGCACTTTAGAAGAAATGCATGCTTTTATTTTAATTTGTCAAGAGTTTAGTGATGTTTTTGCATGGGAATACTCAGATCTGAAATGCTTTGATCCTTCTATTACCGAGCATACAATAGAGCTTGAACCAAATTCCAAGCCTTTAAGACAAAAACAAAGGCCACTTAATACCAAGCTTGAGCCCCTCATGGTTAAAGAATTGAATAAAATCATAGAGAGTGGTATCATTTATCCAATTAAGCATACTTCTTGGGTACCCAATATGGTACCTGTCAGAAAGAAAAGTGGTGAAATCATACTTTGTGTTGATTTTAGAGATCTTAATAGAGATTCCCTAAAAGACTATCACCCTTTTCCTTCTATGGAACAAATCCTTCAATTTGTTTCAGGTTCTGAATTTTTTTCTTTATTAGATGGTTTTTCAGGATATAATCAAATCCTGGTTAAGGAAGAGGATCAGTTTAAAACAACATTTACAACTAAATGGGGTACAATGGCTTACAAGAGGATGCAATTTGGTTTATCTAATGTTGGAGCTACTTTTAAGAAAGCTATGGATATGGCTTTCAGAGGTTTGATGTATAAGATTGTGTTAGTTTATTTGGATGACATACTATTTTTTCAAAGAATTCAAAAGAGCACTTTGATCACTTAAGGAAAATCTTTGAAAGATGTAGAGATTTTGGTGTCTTTCTTAACACAAAGAAATATGTGTTTCTTGTTCATGAAGGTAAATTACCTGGATACATTGTATCAAAACATGGCATCTCGATAGATCTGAAGAGAGTAAGTTCAATCCTTTCCCTTCCTTTACCAGCACACAAGAAAGGTCTGCAAAGTTTCCTGGGTAGAATCAACTTTGTAAGAAGCTTCATCCCAGATGTTGTTGAGTTATTAGTTCCTTTAACTTCAATGCTAAAAAAGAATGTTTCTTTTAGTTGTACTAAAGAAGGAAAGAGGAGCTGCCAGCTTATCAAAGAAGCACTTGCAGCTACTCCTACTTTGTTAAACCAAATTTTTTCAAAGGATTTCATTATGTATGCATATGGTAATATTGATAGTATTGCAGCCATGCTAGTTCAGGAAAATAATCATGGGTTAGAGCATCCTATAGCTTTTTTCAGTCAAATTCTTAAGGACTATGAACTTAACTATTCCTTTATAAAAAATCATGTCTTAGCTATTATCAAAAGTCTAAAGAAATTTAGACATATGTTGTCTAATAAAAAAATTAAATTGTTGGTTGCTCACCCTTCAGTCAATGAGTTTTTGTTGAATAAAGATCTGAATAGAAAAAGAGTTGGTTGAGTGACTAAGGTGATGGAGTATGACCTTAAAATCAAAGTTACCAAGTTGATAAGAGGCAAGGGTCTTTGTGAACAACTTACATAAAATAATGACAACAATACAAAAAAAAGAGGAAATTGTTGTTTTAGCTCATCAAGATGAGGAAATAATTGTTGCACCTGTAACTTCTATAGGTTGGGTGAAAGAAATGACACTTTTCTTATTAACTGGTAAGTGTCCTGATTTGACTAAATCTAAAAGAAGATATTATAGATTGTAGTCAATACCATATGTTCTTTTGAATGGTTTGTTGTTTAGAAAGGATTTTCATGGTGTATTGCTTAGATGTATTGAGGCTAATCAGATTGAAAAATTGTTACATGAGTTTCATGAAGGACCAGCTGGTGGTCATTTCTCTCCAAGAGCTATAGCTTTGAATATTATGAAAGGAGGCTATTATTGGCCTATCTTATTTAAAGATTCCCATTCATGGGTGAGGAAGTGCAAAGAATGTGCTATATTTGTAGGAAAAGAGAAGTTAGTAGCCCTTCCATGGTAGCTAGTTCAGATTGAACAACCCTTTATGAAGTGGGGCTTAGATTTCATTGGAGTCATAAATCCACCATCAAGTGCAGGCCACAAGTGGGTGCTCACAGCCACTGATTAATTTTAAAAATGGACTGAAGCTGTAGCACTTAAAAAAGGGAATGAGACAATTGTTCTAAACTTCTATGAAGAGTTGATAACCAGGTTTGGAGTTCTTAAATCTATTGTTTCAGATAATGCACTTGCTTTCATAGGAACTAAGATATTTGAGTGGGTTGTTAAAAATGGTGTCTATTTGAATACATCTTCAAATTATTATCCTCAAGGCAATGGATAGGCTGATTCCACTAATAAAAACCTTTTGAGGATCATCAAGAGAACTATGGAAGGTAATCAAAGAACTTGGCATACCAAGTTAAAATCGGCCTTGTGGGCTGAAAAAATTACACCAAAAAGATCAACTAGATTTTCACCATACACTCTTGTGTATGGAAAAGAGGCAAGACTTCCTATATCACTTGAGCTCCCAACCCTTGATCTAGTAAATCAACTTGATATGATTGAAGAAGAGCCTATGACAACAAGATTGGCTCAGCTGATTAAACTTGAAGAGATTAGAGCTAAAGCAATGAAAAAGATTGAGCAACCTCAAGCTCAAGTGAAAATATCATTTGATAAGAGAGCATCCCCAAGGGTATTTCAAGAAGGTGACATAGTTCTGGAGTGGGATGAGCTAAAAAGAAAAGTTGGGAAACACTCCAAGTTTCATGCATTTTGGACTAGGCCATACATCATTACTAAAAAGAAACAACATAATTCTTTCCATTTGTCTAAGTTGGATGGTGAAGTGGAGCCAATCCCAGTGAATGGGATTCACCTCAAGCATTTCTTTTGAGGTAGGATCTAATCTATACATATTTGAGTAGGTGCTAGATGTTTAATAAGTGCTTCTACACATAGGTTAGCTGCATTTGAATTTTCCCTAAGTGTTGTTTTGCACATTGGTAGTTTACTTTGAGTTTGGTTGGGGTTAAAAATATAAGCCCAAACTATGCTGTTACTGGTTATAGTTCAATGAGATAGATACTTCTTATTCATAACATGGAATAGAGCTTCAATGTCATCAACAACAAATATATACCCCATGGGACTGTAATTAATAACAACAAAGTTACAAGCAATTACAACATAAAGAGGAAGCTCTGTACAAGGTTTTCTGAGTCAGAAAAGGCAAAAAATGGGCTCCATACCCAATGGATAAGCAAGGCAACTGTCCTATCTTGTTTAGCAGGAAAACACCCCTAAGAGCTCACCAGAAATGTTACTAATTTTAGCTTCCTACTTAAATTTAGTGAAGATTTAATGAGTAGTTATTTAGTGGGTATAAAAATTTTAAGGCATGGTTCATCCAATGAACCTTTGTTTCCTGAATGAAGGGTTTTAGAGGAATTGATTTATCAAAATTATTCAACAGTTTGACTAAAACTGATGAAAAAATCAGACAAAGCAACAAACAGTTCATTTAGAAAACAAAAATTCAGAGAAATGAAGTATTAAATTATCATTTTCTGCAATGTTTGTCATTGATGATTATCAAAAATAAATTGCAGATCTAAGAGCAAGAATGTAGAAATAATTATTCATTTCAATTGCAGAAATTTTGTTCTAAACAATTACAATTTCATTGCAATTCCACTATGTGATTGGAACAAATTCAGTTTCCTAATCATAAGTCATTGCATATCATAAACAATTGATTCATTCAGCGATATGTTTCTGTGATCCCACACAAGCTGCGGATAGACTAAGTTGACTGGATTCAACAAGAAGTACAAACTATACAACTGAAAAACAACTAAAGTGAAACATGAAAAAGGAGATCATGTCATCATTGCCTTAAGGGCTGGTGTAGGGTTGATTTCTCAAGTCCATCTCGATCTTCATTATCTTCAATCTCTCTCCTAAGTTCCAGAATCTATAGTGATTGTAAAATTATGTTAGAGCTCAAGTCATGAAATCCAAGAACATGTTGAAATTCAACCAAAATATAGTTTGTACTCGTTATTAAATCAAATCAACTAAGATAAATGAAGATTGCCAAATCAAATAAAAAAGAATAATTTAATCCATTGTTTTTACTAACTTGTTTGTTTCATGTGCAGAAACAAGAAATGTACTGTTGTTGTTTATCAAAATTTAGTATGAGTGGGGTTAAATGAGGCTCCCATAAGGGTGGAGCCCAACTCATTTAAAATTTGTGCAGTGAATTCATCATGAGGTCAATACAGTGTTTCAAAAAAGTTCCAGAATAGCCTCATATAAAAGAAATCATTGCATTTTTACAATATATGCAAGTCTTTCATGTATTTTTAAATACACTGGCTCTTTTATTGCAGATTTATTCATGATATGAAGAGAATGGATTATTGGTTTCCAAGAGATTCAATAAGCTCATGTCAATGGAATTTACAATGTTCAGCCATTAAAAGCAAGATAATGGTAATCATGCAAATTGGAGCAAGTTATATATTCATCTACCTTCATCAAAGAACCATCATTAAAAGATACAGTGGATATTGTTTACAACAAAGAAACAACAATGATAATGTCTTACTTTTGTTAAGGGGTTATATGTTTCTATTGTGACAACATTATATTATTTGCAGAATCTTTTCAGACTTCAAATGGACAGAGATTGAAAGCAACCATGAACAATTTCAACTAAGAATATTACTAATTCAAAAATGGATCAAATGATAAATATATATTCATCTTGAAACAATGCAGTAAAGTGAGGGTTTAAAATCTAAGTGCAAAATGTAAGGTATCTGCAAATCTCAATAGAGAAGAAAACCATAGCCATGAAAGGAGGTTTTAGCTTATAAATCAAATAACCAAAGATTATTTATGGCCGTGGCCTACACATGGGAGCCAATATAATGAATATTCATTGTTTTGTTCAATCATGGACATAAATTCACCTTGCACATATTCACTTTCATAGCCAGGTTGTGACCATTAACAATATAAGGGTTTTTAAGAAATAAATGTTTTATTTTGTATATCCTTAGGCTTGAATGGAGCTTTTTTCATAGGGCATTGTACATAATTAAATAGCCTCCGAAACCATTGGCAACCATCACAACCGCAACTTTTAGACTTGCAAAGGTGTAGTATATAATCTCTCTTATTTCATTGTCAATCTAGTCTTAGCCGTAGCACTTAATATTTTGGATCGATAGCCATGGCCTCTCTGTGGTTTACATTCCTTATATCGTATTTAACTCTCTGTAAGCTTTGTAATGAAGTTTCACTCATTTATTCTCTGTATCTCATGGGTTGATAGACTTGTTAATCTGCATGCTAACTTGGCGAATGCGCGTCTGGCATAAGCTTGTACCTGTGTTTCGCTTGAAGCCGATCCGTTTTTATCTAAATATAGATATATACTTGGAAATTCTTTTAGGCTAAAACTAAATCTTGAATTTGGAAATACCTTGTTTCATTCGCTTTTGGACTCCGTGTCTCTCATTACTTAGTTCTTGTTGCATGTGTGTGTATACCGTCATTCATTTTGAAATAGCATACTATTCATTGCATGTTTGGCTTACACTTATACTCTCCCTAGCGTCGATTCAAAGAGCATACCGTCCTTATTTCACATGGTAGGTATGATGTCATGTTGATAGATTTATCATTTATGGTCTTCCTTGCCCTTTTAGGGGAGTATCTTTGTCATTCGATGACTGTGTTAGCATCTTGGGGACCATTAGTAATAGAATGATGTAACTCGAATACTATAAATCATTCAATTGCATGTTGACATTCGATTATTAACCCATCTGTAACTATATATATATATATATATATATATATATATTTATCTATCTATCTATCTATCTATCTATCTATCTATCTATATGTGTGTGGACTTTTATATGGTTAAAATCTGTATTTTGCATTTAGAAAACAAATCCTTATATTGATAATAAGGAAATATGTGAATAGATAAATAAATAAAGATGTATATTTATGTGTGCTATATATATATATATATATGTAATTTTGTATATAAATATTATGATTTCAAGAAAGAAGACCTTTGTCTTGTATTTATTAGAAAATATAGTTAGTGAATTTGAAAATAATAAGTAAATAAAATGAGGAGTAGTTTCATTGATTTAGATTAGTAAAGGGAATGCGGAAATAATGTATTTTGTGGTTGAATATTTGGAAAATGTAAGTTGCAATTGATAGAATAGAATTGTTGACCGAGTTCCTTTTTAGTGTCTTAAGTTTAGTAAGAAATGATAATACTAGTAATAAGATATTGGTTAATTTATTTGTTGAATAGGTAATTGTTGCTAACAAGTTATGGGATGTTAAATTAGATGATTATGGAAAATAATGAAATTAAAAATATTAAGTTATTAGAAGAATCAAGTTGCTTGAAGCAGAGATAAGGTATATTGTCTTATTGTTAAAATGGAAGGCTTTACTAAGTAAAGAAAATATAATACCTTTATGTGAGTTGTTTATGCTCTTGTTTATTTAATGGATTTCTCTTAAAAAAAATTCTTAGTAGATAGATGTAGGATTCTTTTATACTTATGTCTATGTCCTTGAATTCATTATGCGAATTGAGCATTTTCGATAAGATCATTGTAATGTTATACTATAGATGAAAATTTAATACTTGGGTTCTATTTTGTATTAAGTTGTTGACACACTGTAAGTTTGTCAAATATATTGTGATTGGGTGTCATGAGAGGTTTGAGGGAATATGGTTTTTTTTTTACTTGCAAGATTTGGTATGGGGGTCTTATTAATTGAATTTGTGGTGGAGTATTTTGGATACTAATGCAATGCTTGTTTGTGATAAGTTTATGCTTCTTATTGAATGCAGTCTTCCCACTTGTATTATTTTGGTGAACATTAAATTATATTGTTGTCATGTTTGTTGATTTTGTCAAAGGTCATTTGTTTACCAACTGTACGGGTATCTTGTGAGGAGGAAATTGAGGTCTCCCTTGGATGCCTGGTTGCATGCTTTTACCTCTATTGTTGAAGGATTGTTTCTGGATTGTTCCATGTTGGTGTGAATGCCTTTGGAGATTAATTTTGATTCAAGGAATCCTTTGTCATTTAATTTGTGTTGCAATGTAATTGGGAACTCGTATTTTGTTTATGAGTTGTGGGTAGTTGATCTTCTTGGATTTTGATTTATTTTGTATCAAAGTTGATTATGTAGTCTGGATGGGGTTGATCTTATTTTGATGTATTCACTCATTATATTTGAATTGAAAATAGTTCTTGTGGCCTTGCAATTATTGTTGTCAATTCTTTGATGGGGAAACCTTAGTGTAAAATTTATGAGAATCTTTCAGAGTTTTATTTTTATTGTTGGTTTATGTTCTCTCTTTTCTGTGCCCTTGTAATGGCAAGTGTTTTGGTATCAGGATTTTGAAAGGGTTGTACAAGAATTGTTGAGACTTTGATTATATGTTTATAGCGGGATGGGTAATGCCTCGCATGCTTTTCTGTTGTCATCTAATGTTCTTGTTATGT
>VDFB02384028.1:0-21314 GCA_007258455.2 Sequoia sempervirens
GGACATCATGAATAAAGATATTGAACATTATCCACTCAAGGAAACATGTTAGAAAAAACAAGATATTTCAAAGATAGCAGAGCAGCAAAATCCAATAACATCATCTGCGGTTGTCATTTATTAGAGAATGCATTCTAAACAAGAGCTCTCAAAATAGGAAGAATCAAATCATGAAGGTAATACTTCTACAATACTAGGGGTAACTATGTCTCAAGCAAACGTCAACATGGGGAGCACAAAAAGTCCTTATGATGAAACTAATGCCAATACCACAACATGCCACATCACAAATATTCATCCACCCATCACCACATCCATGAATTGGGACCAACATCAAAAGAAATATTTGAATCAAAGCATAAAGAACGTTATCAAAGCAATAGAAGCTAAGAAGCATAATGGAAAAATAAAATAAGCATGGATACCAAAAAATACATAGAAAGATTATCCCTATCAAACTCCATTATTCAAACAAACTATGGGGAAAAATAAAAAGGGGAAAGGTATCCATCAAAGATGTCCACAAAGAAAAAATCAATCTTCTCAAGAAACATACAAAGTGTATCAAGCAGTTGGTCCTAATTTCACACACACTTCCATATCCACCCATCATTGCTCATCTTCCCAAGTACGGAGAGTCAAAGGTTACAAACTATCAACCAATCCATCTTTATCCCTAAACACACTCCATCCATGCCTCCATGCATGATATCCAATACTCACATTGACCAGGTATTGGAAATGACCCTTCATTATAAGGATTCAAAAGGCACTCTATTGCGATATGCACACAAAGATAGAGTTAACTTTGGTATCAATAAAGAAAATCAAGAATCTCAAAAGTTACATTCAAGTGCACGTATCTTGGAAAAGTAGCTTCTTCAAGTAGGATATCGATGGTACATTATGACAGAAGCATCTACATCAATACCACCAGATGGTTCAACATGAGCTCAAAATCTTTCACAAAAAAAATCAAAAAATAACAAAAAATTAAAAAATTAAAAAAAAGGATTGAAAACAGTAAAGAAAAAAATCATCCTCTAGTGAAAATTGCATGGGTGGCAGTTTGGACAGGTGCCATGATGAAAACCTAGAAAATAGGCATCATGTGTAGAATCGAGCATATGTGTGCACCGGTTCAGGTGAAAGCATCTCATCCCATCAATAATAAATCCAACATTCCATCCATCCCATCCATAATAAATCCATCCATCCATAAACCATTGATCCAATCTGTTTTCATCCATCTACATCCATCTCCCATGTTATCTTGATCTTGAAAAAATTTGGGTGTACATTTTACACTTGCTTATGGTAGAAATCTTGACATGGGTCATTTTCATTGATCCTATCCTATCCAACATTATCTGAGCCATGAAGCACTATCCAAAAATATGCTTTCTTTATTCAAACATCTTATTTTATCACAAGATAATCCATATCCCTCTACCCATACATCTATCCAAGCATCCATCCATGGTGTTTCATACATTGCTAGACACTGGGTGCAAATATTTGCATCTTTCTTCAGGAATAAATGTTGATCTATATCCTCCAACTTATGTGGTGATCTGAACATTGGAAAACATGAAATCAAATTGGTTCAAGCATTTGTGAGAAAAAAATCCCAAATCACTAGCCCATGACATATTTTGACAAGAAGACATTCCTTATCAAGCTTCATCTTTCACCGAACACCAATCCAAACAATCACTATCAATCACATCTAATTTTCACTTTAAACATCAAATCAAATCATTCAAACAATTTTGTTCCAAATCAAGCTTCATCAATCCTTGCATTATTGTGCATCCTCAACAATGTTATCATCATCAATCCTGATCAATCAAATCCTTGCATTGTTGTGTATCCTCAACAATGTTATCATCATCTTTGGATATCCTTCCCAATCCTTGTGTTTCTTAACACTATCCTTGCATTGTTGTATATCCTCAATAATTTTATCATCATCAATCCAACAATCTAATCAATCAACCTTAGCTTGGTTTTCAACAAGATCCCAAAACAGAGTACTGATATCATCAGACACATCCTTATCCAAATCGTCAAAATCATGTGAAAAATTCAAAACATTCAAAACATATCAAAATCCAAAAACAAGTCAAAAACAAAAAAAGTCAAAACATTTTATCTGAACTACGTCATCTTTGAGCCTTAAACGTAGGCAAGGTTGATCTTTGAACATTCCCCGAGACACAAAAATACAAAAAACATTCAAAAAAAATAAAATCTAAAAACATTCATAAAACCAAAAAACAACCTTAAAACATTTCAAAACATCAAAAACATCCAAATATTTGAAAAAATACATATGTCTTGTTACGCTTTCACCTGCAATAATCTCATCCATAATAAACAAATCATCACACTTACCCTTTGGAAAAAAAATTAGAAACAAGTACAATAATCAACAAAAGTAAAATTCAAACATAAAATCAAACTCTTGATCATTTTCAAACATGTCAATCAACCTTATATCAAAATCCTATCGATCAACTTATCAAACCATCATCATCCTATACAATGCATGTCCTAGGATATATCATTCTGACAATGGGCATCATTTTGGAGATCACCTTGGATTCTTATCCTATCAAAACACATCCCTTTGGTTGAAGGTATGAAGAACATTGGCTTGTTTGTGTACTTGATCTTTTCTTTTGATTTATCTTATTGCACTCATTTCAATGACTTCTTGATGATGTCTACTCAAAATGATTTAGAGAGAAAGGAATGGGGCAACGATCATTATCTTTTGTCTATTGTGCTTGTTGGATGTTCTTGTAAAATAACCTTGGTGAATACTTTCTCTGTTAGGTGTGTTGGAAGGTGTTTTGGGAAGCTTGTTGACTATTGCATTGATACATTATACCTTTCCGTGTTTTGGTCTGATATGTTTGAAACTTCAAAAGTGCATCCTAGCAAGGTTTCCATATGTTAGGTGTGAACAAGAATACTCCTATCTGTTTGTCGAGTCAAAGCCCATCTCACTAGGTGCAACGCCATCCTGTTTCTTTATACCTAGACGCATCGTACCTACGTGTGTTATCAAACATAAGGTAAGTAGCCCTTTTAAAATCCCAATTCTTCAAAAGCAAATCATCCATTTCTCATCATCATCTCTCATAAATTTTTCTTGTTGGATCCTCTTGTCATCATCTCATTTCTCATTTCTTCTTTTCCGCACTAACATCATGCCATGGTAGTTAATCATCATCTCCAATGCATCCATCCTGCATCCAAAAACCATTAGTATACATACATCTCATAATCATAACATATCACATCATCCATCACACATGCATTGCAACATCATTTAAGATGTTTAGGATAATATATATTTGTTATTCTCAGTATCTTAGTTCATCTCATTTGCATCATCATCACAACCATCCATATGTCTATCTTGAACCTCTTTATTGTGAGATCAACCCTCAAATCAAATCTTTCACTCAATCTCTCAATGGGGCAATGTACCAGTATACTTCTTTTCACTGGGGCATTCAAAAAAATTAGAAATTTTTTTACTTTGATTTCAGCAAGATTATTCTTTCAACCAACGCAACAAGTACATTGCTTCAGAGAGGAGAACAATGTAGACACACAAAATTGGCATCACACATATTTAATTAAATCATTTTCACCCATCAATTAAATAAATTTAGTTTATTTGATTGATCTCCTATAGTCTCTTCATTTAATTAAATCAAATGTATTTAATTAAATGGATAGTGCATCAATTTCCTCCCTTTTGATTTAAATAAATCCAAGCATCTAAGTCAAAATTCAAAATCACCTAACATCATCTTAATTAATCAAATCCATGATTAATGCTAATCCTAATCCTCTTTTCTCTAGATTTTGCAACTTGTGCCCATAAATCAATTTAATTGATTTATTAATTCATCATTTTCATTCAAAATGGCATCTTTGAGGGAATATTCTCTAAGTTTTAAATATCCCCCCGAAATTGACATGTACATCCAACAAAGAATTTAAGAGCTCTTACATGTCTCTTGCACAATTCAAACTTAGCATTTAACTCATCTTGTCATCAAATTCAAATTTCAAATCTCCCCCTCTTTGGCACATTGACCAAAATGTGCTCATTCCTCAACCTCTCACATGTTGACAAGTGGATGTTGTCATTGGTGGATCTTTAGTCCCACATCCTCCATGTTTGGAATTATTTTATCCTTCTTTTCTATAAATAGAAAGTTTCTCTTTTGTATTAATCCTCCACAACTCATCCAAGTTACCATTTTCATCTTGATCATCATCTCCACAATCTTAGTATCTTTTTTATACACACATCATCTTGTATTATCAACATATCTGGAGCTTATCAAGGATTTGGAAAGGGCTTCTTTCCATAGAAGAACCAATCCACAATGAGATAAAGTTTGATTCATGTTGTTTATATGCTTATTTAGCTTTTATTATTGTTTTAATATCTTATTTAGCATATCTAACATGATGTAATATTTCATAGGGATATTGGATTTGTTATGTTTTACTTGAATTCCATAAAAATGCTTGTCAAAGTCTAACATTTTGTAGATTTAGCGTCCATGGTAATACTATTTTTTAAGACCCTAGTGAAGTTGTAGCTGATTTTAATATGAGATTTCAAAATGCTATGAAAAGGTTACCTCATCATTTACAATTAAATGATAGTGTCTACCTGGTGAATTATTGCAATGCTTTTGATGCAAAGATGACTTACCACCTACTGGATAAGAATTCTCAAAAATTGAGAGAGGCTTATAAGATGGCCATCCATATTGATAGTATCAGTAGAGAAACGAGTAAGGTTGGGAGAAGGGATGATGTAAAAATCTTCAAAAATCCAAAGAGAGAGGATAAAAAATCTGGTGCTAAGGGAGGTACACTTGAATACAAGATAGATAATGTTGAAAATACTATGAAGGAATTCATCTATAGACTTGCTAAGCAAGAGAAAGGTATGTCAAATAAAAATTCCAACTATCACAAAAATGAGTTACCTCATTGGCTAAAAGACCACCCATATAACACAAATTGGTATAATGGGAAGCCCATCCCTAACAATCATAATAATGCTCAAAACAAGGTTCCTCTGGATCCCTTTCCAAAAAACCCAATCAATTGTGTTGATGAGACCCCTCGGTGCATTGTTAGTCAGTTACCACATTCTCCTCACCAATGTGCAGTTACACAAATGGTTGAAGCTAAAGAAGATGTGTTAGAATATTATGATTAGTCCCATGAAGGTGATGTTGATGTAAATATGATCATGGAAGGGTATGATTTTGTTGATAATGAATGCTCATCTAATATATAGTCTCATGAACTTCATGTAGATAGCTAGAGGAATATAGCTAGTACGTATCACCAACAAGTTCTCTCTGATGAAGAAGATGATAATGATAATGCATTATATGCACTAGAAGTAGTTGGAGAGAATGTGTCTCTAAGGACCTTCAGATGAATAAATTGTAAGATATACAGTGGCCTTGGCTACACAAGCTAGAGGTTCATATCATCTAAGGAATATGATAGTGGATGGTGAACAAGGTAGCCCTATTGGTATTTTTATCAAAGAGAAGAATGTGAAAGGTAAAGAACAAAATATGGGCCAAGAAAGTTGATAAACAAAAAAAATATGGAGAATTCAAGTCCCCTATTGTGAAGAGAAAAGCACAAAAGAAAAATAATGAATCTAAAAAGAAGGGCTCCAAGCCCAAAGCTAAAACAAAAAAGGATCAATAGGAGAGCAATATAGAACAAGGTATGGTCCTAGTTGATTTTCCTAAATACAATCTTGTTGATATGTTTTAGTTGCTTAGTCAAGTAAGAGTTTATGTTCCTTTTCTTGAGATGATGAGAATTGATGAGCACAAACAAAAGGCAATGGCCCTTATCAATGGTGCTACTACAACCTATAGTGAATTAGTAGTGTTCACTCCACTAAGAGTGAGTGAAAAGGAAAAGAAAGAGAAATAAGTGGATGGAGTAATTACTAAGAGCCATCGTATCTTTCTAGGAAATTCATTAACTGTATGTCCTGGAAGGATAGATCCATTTTTTCTCACACTGATTGTTGAGAATTTTGTTTTGAAAAATTATATCATTTATTTTGAAGCATCCAACAATATAATGCCAACCTAGATTGTGGAGGAATTGGGATAAAGTTGACATTACCCATGGAAAATTCTATTCTATGGACTCAAGGGAAGTCCCTATGGTTGGTGTGATCAATGATCTTCATTATAGATTAGCTGCATATCCAGAAAACGAGTTCAAGATGAGTGTGGTGGTGGTAGATATCCCGCCCAACTATGGAATGTTGTTGTCTAGGAAGTGGAGTGCTTATATGGGGGGTAGCATACAATGTGACATGTCTTATGCTACTTTCCCTATTGATGGTAAGTATTTCCAAGTGGTTAGAGAACCAAATGTGCCACATATGCTAGAGCATGCTCCTCAAGATGATATAACTCATTTTATAGATATTGATATTATTGAATAGCCTAGATAATTGAGAGGGTGGGGTGAATTAGTTATTATAAAACAATTTTCTTGAATTTAATTAATCTAGAGAAAACTTAAATCAATTAGATATTAATGAACATGAAAACAAAAAACAACACCATGCACAATGAACACAAGAATTTACGTGGAAGCCCAAGAAGGGAAAAACCATGGAGAATAATAATTCTCAATTATAAAGCACCAGTTAAGGTGACACCAGTTAAGGTGATTTTTACAAAGGATCACTACCAAATTTCTCACTGTAGGTAAGGCTCACTACTAGTTGGGCTCACTACCTGGCTATTACAACCAAAGATATAAAGGCTTACTACCAAAAGATAAAGGCTCACTACGAACAAAAATAAGCTCATTGCTAGAAGAATGGTGAAAGGAAATCCACCACTAAAATAACTATCACTAATAATGACTTTGGATAGGATATCACTATTTGCTTCCTCTATTCATATAATTTTTTACACTTCATGATGTCTAGATTTTCAAATTCACATTCATCATGCTTGATTCCATAAAAAAAATCAGCTCTTATACCATTCCATGTTGTCACAATATCCTAGGTCGACTAGACATAATGCCTTCATAGTCTTCCAAGTCATCCAAATACAATTTAAATTAGGTAGGCACAAAATCATTCCCACGGTGAAGAGGAAAAAAATGTGGACCACATAGAACCTCCTTGCTCGATTCAACACATTACAGTGATATTCGAAAAAAAGAATAAACATGTTACAATGAAAATAATGTTCTAGGGTACACTAACCAATTTCCAAATTGGCCCAAACCCAAAAGAATATCACATTATGTTGTAAGATGAATGGGACCAGGAAAAGCACAACCAAAAGATAGATCATCACAACACAACATATGGAGCTCATCAATCTAGATCACTATGCATTAGAATTAATCAACCAAGATATGTTGACATGAATGCCAACCATTAATGACAACAATCAATAGCATCACATTCCAACAATCTCCCCCTTTATCATTGATGGCAACATCCGTCAACAAAAAACCAAACAAATAAAATATCAACATCTTCTTATCTTCTTTTATTCTCCCCCTTTGACATCAAGGACAAAAGGCAAAAACTCCCCCTAAAAAACTTACTCTGCTCCCCCTATGAGGAAGCCTCCCAACATTGATCTAGATAAGAGTGAACATGTAATAATTTGGACCAATGCACACCCTAGTGCACATTATTATAGATTAGGAGGAGGTGGAACCCCTAACTTCTATCAGAGATACTCAAAGGTATCTTTGCTCAATGGTTTTGTAAAAATATCTACAATTTTCTCTTTTGTAGGTACATATTCAAGTTTGACCTCATTTTCCAATACCTTATTGATGAGGGCACAACCTGAGACACGAAAAATAACCCACAAACAAGAGAATAATTTTATTATTCAGAAAATGGAGCTTCTTACATGTAGAGGATCTCAAATCCCCAAGTTCTACAACACATGCAAGCTACAGAAAGCTATGGAATCACCCTTTTGCAATATGTGAGCTTGTCCCCAAAAAGTTTCTCAAAAATTAGAAACCCGCCCATAAATAGAGCTCCTAATTAGTTTGGAGCCAAAACAACATTCAAATTTGAGTTTAGGCGGTTTGGCACTGAAAATTTACAATATGAAGTTCAAATTTCAAAAGAGCATTTGCAATTGTATCTTCTAGAAATTGCGCCAATTTCTCGGGGCCATAACTTTTGATCTGAGACTCCGATTCGCGAACCGTTTGAACTATTGGAAAGGTCTCGAAGTCAATAATGCACTCAAAATTTTCTACACCAATTTCAGCAAGTTTCAGGGCCGATCCGGGAGCTCTAAGTGCCTCAAATCTAACTCGAAAGTTTTTTAGGTGCAAATCTGGGAAACTAAAACTGCAATATCTTTCAACCTAGGAACCGGAAATAAAAACCGTAAATTGAGAATTTCATTATGATGAAAAGGGTATCCAAAAATGTAAAAACATCTAAAATTGAGAAACTTGAAATTTAACTATTTTTGGGTGATGCAAGATTGCCCTTACACCACTGGATGCTCCTACATCAAACACCCAGGATAATTTGAGAAGTGACCCCATCATGCCTCAGATGGTTGAGGAAAACCCAACTGATCAAACGCTGCCTTAGATAGCCAGGATGAATCTTCCACAGGCCTTCCTCTCCATTTCACCAGATATTCTTCATACTGCCTATTTCTGGTACTCCTTCCCACACAACTATCCAAGATTGCTTCAATATCCTCCCTTTCTGAAGTAGGTGCTAGAATGTCATACTGCCCTATTGCTGGTGCTTCCTCCGTTCCACCTTCATGATACTCTATCAAATCTGAAATGTTGAACACAGGGGAAATGTTAATTCCATCAGGCAACTCTACCTCATATGCATTCCCTGAATCATGCTTCTTCAAAATCTTATAGGGACTGAATTTCTTCATCTTCAATTTGTTATATGTTCCTACTGGAAACCTTTCTTTCCTCAAGTGGACCATCACTTCATCACCAATCTGAAACTCCTTATACCTCCTCTTCTGATCTGCCTTAGCCTTATACTGCATATTCATCTTGTTAATATGTTCTCTTACCTTCTCATGTATATCCTTGATGTGTTCTGCAAAATCTTCAGATTCAGCAATTATTTTCTTCTTTTGGTCTATCTTCCTCAATTTTGGAGTTGTTTTGGGGCTACCTCCATACACAATCTGGAATGGTGATCTACCAGTGCTTATGTTGACAAAATTGTTGTAAAAGAATTATGCTTGGGGTAAGATCAAGTCCCATCCCTTGGGTTTATCTCCTACCAAACATCTCAGTAGGTTACCCAGACTCCTATTAACAACCTCTGTCTGCCCATCTGTTTGTGGATGGTGTGCAGAACTGAACTTCAACTTTGTCTTCAGCTTCTTCCTGCACAAAGGTCTCAAAGGAATTACCCCTGGAATTTAGTGTCCACGATGTAAATGTCTCTTTGGCGGACCATGTAGCCTCACCACCTCTAAGAACAAGTTAGAAATGTGGACTACAACATGGGTCTTCTGACATGGAATGAAATGTGCCATCTTCAAAAACCTATCAACCACCACAAAGACTGAATTATTCCCTCATTGTGTCCTTGGAAAACTAAGAACAAAGTCCTTATATCCTCCATTGCCCTCTCTAGTACCGCGTGAAATTACAATAAATCTTTGGCTCCTCCTTTGGCCATCGACATGCCATAGCTCGCACAAAGCACTTTCACATCTCTTTGTGATATTAAAGACCAATAATAATGCTCGCGATAATGGCAATGGGCTTATCCGGTCGATATCGCCATTCCTCCCACTATAAGCTACTCCTTTATTAGGACATCCCTCATGGAATAATGGGATACACAATTGGTCCCTTCAATAACATGCCATCACGGATTATGAAATCCAACCACGCGTCGCATCCCTTTGCTTCTTGGGTTTCCTTGCAAGCTTTCAGAGCTCTACAAATCAAGATCTTGATATCTGATTAATGCTTGAGTTCATTGAGCCCAACCACTTCAATCGCATCTTTGTCATCAATGTATGCGCACTCCCTACTTAAGGCATCACGCAGCCTATTTGACTTCCACTCCTATGCTTCAAAACAAAGGTATAACTTTGCAAAACTCTACCCATTTCATATGCCTCTGATTTAATTTTCCTGACTACTCAGATACTGTAATGCTTGATGATCAGTAAACAAAACAAATTCCTTCGGTAACAAATAATGTCTCCATTTCTTTAATGCTTGAACTCTAGCATAAAATTCTTGATCATATGCAAAGTACTTTCTCTTGGCATCAATTTAAATTTTTATTTGAAATAGGCAATGGAAGCACCTTCTTGGCTCAACCTTTGCTCCAATAGCTGTACTAGCATCTGAAATCCTGAAACACCTTGTTGAAATCTGGGAGGGCTAGAACATGTTGCTCTGTCACCTTCTGCTTCAACAGTTCAAAATTTTTTGCCACTCTAGTGCTGCACTTGAATTCTTTTCTATCCCCTCTCATTGTTTCAGTCAGGGGTCCACAAATACTACTAAAGTTTCTAATGAACTTTCTATAAAACTAGCCAAACCATGGAAAGATCTCACCTTGGTAGCAGTTCTTGGGGTAGGCCATTCCAGAATAGCCTTCACCTTCTCTGGGTCCATCTTGAGACAACCATACAAAGACAACAAACCCATGGTACACTGCTCCCTCTTCACAAAGAAGCTGCGCCTAGCCGGATTAATCAATAGTTTCTCTTCTCTTAACTTCCAAAAGACTTCACGAATAATAATGCATCCGGATGCTCATCCAACATCTTACTGAAAATCAAAATATCATCTAAATGCACAATAGCAAAACTTCCCAAAAAATTCTTTTAGTACCTGGTTCGCGAGCTGCATGAATATTATGCGGTCTGCATTAAGTTGGCTGAAGGCGACTAACCACTCCTCTGAGTCCAGGTCTTTGGTCTTGAAGCGTCTTCCATTCATCTAACTCTCAAATCTGGATCACGGTGATATCCACTCTTCAGTTGAAATCTTTGTGAAATCGCGAGCTCCACTCAAACAGGTCCATTAAGGTGTTCATCAGCAGTAGGAATCACATTGCTTGATTGTCATCTTTTGTTTATGGCTCAGGAATGCATGCATCCTCCCACTCCACGTCGCTTCTTTGGTGTTAGTCTTTGGAGTCGCTGCTGGACTCAAACTCTCCCATATCAGGCCCCTTTCTCAACAACTCTTGAACTTTGTTTCAGTTACTTTCCATTTTACCGTTGGAGTCATTCTATGAGCTGCCTTATTTGGAAAATTGGCTCACAAAGGAACCAAAGTCAATCTGATGACTGATCTTCCTTATTGGTGGTAAAACCTTAGGTACATTATCAGAAACAATATCATGAAACTCATCCAACATCCCATAAACTTCTTCTAGAACCTTCTCACTATCCTCCTTTCTCACTCTAGGAATCAATACATAACACACACACTCATGCTTCATACATTTAAAGATTTTTTCTTATCCCATAACAAATTCTAGCACTACTGCATACCTTTTCTTCGGTCTCCTTCAGGGGTTTCAACTTGTGACGAACCCCATCCTTTGTCAAGGAATAAGTGTTTGCATGGCCATCATGTATAACTCGCCTATCGAACTGCCACAACCTCCCCAATAACATGTGACATGCATCCATGGGGATGATATCACAGAGTACCTCATCATGGTAGCTCCCGATCTTGAACTTTACTAGGCACTTCTCATTTACCAAAACTTTGTAGTCTTTCTACAATCAGGCAATCCGATACGGATGCGGGTGCCTTTCCCTCTTCGGCTTCAACTTTGTGACCATCTCCTCTGACACTATATTATCAGTGCTCCCACCATCAATAATGACATCAAAACATTTTCCTTCACACTTGCACCTTGTGTGAAACAGATTCTTCCTCATTCTAGTTCCTTTCCCTCCCGATCACCGAGGCTCTCTAAATCACTAGGGCTGCTCCCTTTCAACATCATCGGAATGTTCCAGATTGGGCCTCCTCATCATGCAGCCTTCCATGACCGGCCTTTTGTACGCCCTTCCTTGGTGTTGTGGACATTCACCAGGCTTGATGCCCTTCTTCACCACCTGAAACCGCATTTTCTGGAAACCACCTCTTCGAGATCCTTGTCCATATCTCCCTCATCCTCTACGTCTTTGATCATCACTATTTTGATCACGAGGGCGGTAGAAGTTATCATTCCTTTGGCTTCGGCTGGTGCCCACATCTTCACTTTTCTTTTCATCATCATTTTGGCTTCACGAAGGTCTTCCATTTGCCTTCAGCTTTGACCTCCCTCGTCGACTTTTCTTGCCATCAAATCTTTTATTCAGCTTCTCTTCCACCTTCAGAGCAAACTGATACACATACTCAATGGTGGTCATTCTGACTAGGCTTAACTCCTCCTAAATGCTTGGTCATAACCCATTAAGATATCGGGCTACCTTCTCCTTATTAAGCCTCTGATGGCGATGCAATTACATTCAATTTATCTTGAAATGGCCAGTATATTCTTTCACACATACTTCCTTGCTTCAAACCCTTGCAATTTTCTTCAGGATCTATTTCGTAGTCCAGCGCGGTGCGCCGGAACTGCTTCTTCGGTTCTCTACCATGATCCCATCTAGTGATATTTCCTTTTCCTCTTCAATTCTTTCCATTTGGATTTTCTGCAAATCACGGCAGCGCAAAGCTTCATTTTGCAAATTTAACTTTGATCTAGGTCTGTATTTTCCTCTATATAAAATATTCTAGCTCGTTGATCCGATCGATCAACTCATGATTTCAGACTTCTAGAATAGCGGGGCCAACAGGATGCTTGAATTTTTGAAATGGCCCTTATTAGCCACAGTAGGTCTTGATCAATTGCTTCTTCTTCCTCTTCCTCAGACCTTCTTCCTCCTCCTTTATCCTCCACTTTCCTCTCGGGTTTAACCTCTTCTCAATTGCTAACCAATGCATCAATCACGTCTCGGAGGGCTGCCCGGTGCATCTCTTCTAACGTTTCTGCCTCAACCACTCGGCACCACCATGCCTACTAAGGCACCACTCTTGGAGGCATCTTTCTTGACCTCAATTTATTATGATCACAGGTGCATTGCCCTCCACGATCGGCCGATCCGTCCATACTCAAAGAAAACTTTGCTCGATGCCACTTGATGAGGAGCCGCGAAGCACGGGAGACACGAAAAATAACCCACAAGCAAGAGAATAATTTTATTATTCAGAAAATGGAGCTTCTTACATGCAGAGGATCTCAAATCCCCAAGTTCAACAACACATGCAAGCTATAGAAAGCTACGGAATCACCCTTTCGCAATATGCGAGCTTGTCCCCAAAAAGTTTCCCAAAAATTAGAAACCCACCCATAAATAGAGGCTCCTAATTACGTTTGGAGCCAAAGCAACTATTCAAATTTGGAATGGCGGTTTTGGCGAAAATTCTTATGATTTCAAAATTTCAAAAAGAGCATTTTGCAGGTACCTCTGAGAAAAGTCGCCAACCTCAGGCCATAACTTTTGATCGGGACTCACGATTTAGAACGTTTGAACCATTAGAAGGTCTGGGGTAATAGCACTCAGGTACCATACGAATTTTGGCAAGTTTCAGAGGCTGTTCAGGGCCTGCAATTGCCTCGTGATCTAATAGGAAGATTTTCAAGAGGTAATCTGGGAAACTAAAACTGCAATATCTTTCAACCCAAGAACCGAAAATAAAAACCGTAAATTGGGAATTTCATTATGACAAAAAGGGTATCCAAAAATGTAAAAACATCTAAAAAACTAAGAAACTTGAAATTTAACTATTTTTGGGTGATGCAAGATTGCCCATACACCACTGGATGTCGCATCACTTATCCATAAATGATATCTAAAGGATATGTTCCGTTAGAGTGTTGTGCTGGATTCTTGAAATGTTTATTGCACTAGTATTATCACACATAATTGAGATCGGTTCATCAAATGATATTCCAATGCCTTTCAACGTTTGTTTCTTCCAAAGTATCTGAGTGAAACATGAGGATGTTGCAATGTATTCAACTTCAATAGTAGATAAAGATACAAAATCGTGTTTCTAACCAACTAGGAGCCAAGGAAATATGCTTGACCACTTGTGCTCCCCCTGTTATCAACACATTTAACCCAATCAACATCGGTATCAGTCATGAAAGTGAAATATGAGTCCTTTAAATACCATAACCCTATGTCTTTTGTATCCTTCAAATATCTAAAGATACTTTTTATTGCAAAAACATGTGATTCCTTTGGTTCTTGTTGAAATCTGGCAGGTAAACAAGCAACATACATAATGTCTGGTCTAGTTGCATTCAAATATAACAACCCTCTAATAATTGACCTGTACATGCTTGCATCATCTTTAGGTGAATCATCTTTTTTCAACTTACATCTGGTAACAATAGCTGTACAAATAGGTTTGGAGTTCTCCAACCCAAGATTCTTCAAAAATTCTTTGGTATACTTGGACTAAGATATACAAATTCCTTTTATTTATTCATTTATATGTAGTTCAAGGAAGAAATTCAACTCACCTATCATATACATCTTGAATTCCTTCTACATTTCATCTACAAATTTTCTACACATATCATCATTTTTACCAAAAAATATGTCATCAACATAAACCACAAAAATCAAAATTTGATTTGAGTGAGTTTTGTATTATAAATTACTGTCAACAAATCCCTTTTGAAATCCTTGTCCAATTAAGTACTTGTCTAATCTTCCATACCAAGCTCTAGGTGCCCACTTCAATCTGTATAGAGCTTTCTTCAACCTGCAAACAACATCCGAGTCACTTCCAAACTTGAATCCTTCTAGTTTCCCAATGTAAATTCTTCCTTTAGTTCTCCATTCAAGAATGTAGATTTTACATCCATTTAATAGACTTTGAAATCCTTAAAAGCTAGAAAAGCTAAAAATATCTGGATCACTTCCGCTCGAGCAATAGGGGCATAGGTCTCTTTAAAAGCAATTCCTTCAATTTGAGTGTAACCTTTGCAAACCAATCTTTCCTTGTTTCTCGCTACCTTTTCATTTTCATCTAGCTTGTTCCAAAATACCCACTTTGTTCCAATTACACTTTTGTCTGCCGGTTTGGGAACAAGTTCCCAAGTCTAATTTTTCTTTGTCGAATCAAGCTCTTCCTTCTTTTCCTCTACCCAATTTTGATCATTTCATGCTTCTTCTATAGTCTTTGGATTATATTTTGAGAGTAGACACAATAATACTTTCTCTTGAGTTTTCTTACTTCTTGTGGTGATTCCCTTATTCTCATCTCCAATGATCTGGTTTTCTGAGTGGTTTTTTTGTACATACCTTGGAGTTTTAGTTGTAGTTTTCAGAGCCTCCTCTGTCTCTTCTTCTTCTTCCTTCTTATCTTTTTCTCCTTTTTCATCCAAGTCATCTGATTCATATTCAATATTCCTTTCAAGATTTATTTGAACATCTTCATCTACTTTCACATTTGCACTTTCAAAAATTTGGTTCAATCTCTTGTTGTAACACCAATATGCTTTGCTTCCTGTAGAGTTACCCAGAAATATGCCTTCATCAGCTTTGTTGTCAAACTTTATAAGATTATCCTCATCTCTCTAGATGTAGCATTTACTTCCAATTTTTTTGAAGTACTTTACTATGGGAGCTCTTCCATGCCATAGCTCATATGATGTCTTTCCATATTTCCTCTATACTATTGTGTGTATCACTTCTCTCCAGTAGATCTATAATAAGCCTACTTCCATGATCATTTTTCTAGCTACTTCTTGAATTTTTTGGTTCATTCTTTCTACTACACCATTCTGGTGAGGTGTTCTAAGGGTAGATAGTTGTCTGTTAATGCCATATTTTTCATAGAATTTGTTGAATTCATCAAAAGTAAACTCTCCTCCTCTATCAGATCTTGGACACTTGATTCTTCTGTCAAATTCATTCTCAACTCTTTCCTTGAAAATCTTAAATTTTTCTAAAGCTTCTTATTTTTCTCTTAAAAATGCGACCTAGGTTAGTTTGGAATAATCATCAATTAAGAGCATGAAATATCTCTCACCTTGTAAGCTTCTTTTTTTGGTCAGACCACATGGGTCAGTGTGCATAAGGTCCAATAAACCGATAGATGATTCTTCTTTTCTCTAGAATGTTTCTCTGGTTTGCTTTTCTTCTTGACATCCCTTATAGATAGTGCTATTTGGTTTGGTCAGTCTTGGAAAATCTTTGACTGCTCTTGTTGAACTTATCCTTACCAAAATTTCAAAGTTGTGTGACACATCTTTTGGTGCCAGAGCCAACTTTCATTGGACTGAGAGAATAAGCATCTCTTTGTAGCTCCTTCCAGTTGATACATATTCCCACTTGTTCTTTTTCCTACTGCAATAATAGTTTTGGATCTCTTCTAGATCTCACAACCTTCATCTTGAAACACCACATTGTAGCCATTTTTACACATCTGTCCAACACTCAGAAGATTGTGATATAAACCCTTCACATAGTAAACATTGTTAGTGTTATGCTTTCCATCAAATGTAATAGAACCAATTCCAACAATCTGTGTTGTTATATCATCTCCAAATCTAACAAAATCTCCATCATATTTCTCAAGCTTTACAAACTTACTTTTATCACCGATCATATGATTTGAACATCCACTATCAATCAACCACTCATCTCTATTACTTTTAATAAACAATGCAACTTCAATGCTATCAACAAATTTTAGAAAAATATTATAGATATCAAATCTAGGTTCATCCTTTTCCACCAAAAACAAACAATCCTCATGATCCAATTCATCATCTGAAATGTCGACATTCTCATTGACATAATAGGCCTTCTTATTGATCTTTTTAAACTTTTGTCTTGATCCTTTTTCCAGACAGTTAGTTGCTAAATGGCCAATCTTTCCACATCTAAAGCATTTAAGAGGCAACATACCTTTGTACTTGTCAATACCTTCTTTAGTTTTCTTGTGAAGTTTGCTTCCAACTCATCTAAACGTTCATCATCTAGATCTTCTTCTATCTTTGTGGCTTTGAAGGTTGTTTTATATTTCTCCTTTTCTTTTCCAAATTTCCTCATCTCAAATGCAGTCAAGGTGCCAAATAGTTGCTCTTTGGTGAATTTATTTGGATCATAAACTTCCTCAATGGCTGAGATCTTGTCACTGTAACTCTCTGGTAAGGTCATCAAAATATTCTCCATTACATCTTTATCTTTTAGAGCTTCTCCTTAATTTTTGACTTCATTTACTCCATTGCCAACTCTCTGAAAGTAGCTTGCTATATCCTCACCTTCTTCCATTCTAAAGTTTTCATATCTGCACTTAGCTATCAACTTCTTTGATAATTTGACTCTATCATTTCCTTCATAGATTTCTTTCAACTTTTCCCAAACTTCATAAGCAGTTCCCAATGAAAAAACTTTTGTTAACTCAATCTTAGAAAAACCACTAAAGATTACATACCTTTCTTTTTCATTCTCTTCATAGGCTGAAATCTCATCTGTAGTAGAAACACCTTTTGATGGTTCAACATCTTTCCAAGTCTTGTAGCCTAGAGAGATCAAGTAACCTCTCATCTGCACTTTCTAGAAACTATATTTAGATCCATCAAATATAGGAATTGTCAGTTTGTGTGCCATGAGATCTACCCCAAGCATTTAATCTCTTCTTCAAGGAACCAAAGTTGTGATACCAGTTGTTGAAAAGTCTAGATAACTAAGAGGTGGGGTGAATCAGTTATTATAAAACAATTTTCTTGACTTTAATTAATTTGGAGAAAACTTAAATCAATCAGATATTAAAGAACATGAAAATGAAAAGCAACACTGTGTACAATGAACACCAGAATTTATGTGGAAACCCAAGGAGGGAAAAACCACAAAGAATAATAATTCTCAATTATAAAGTACTGGTTAAGGTGACATCGGTTAAGGAGACATTGGTTAAGGTGATTTTTACAAAGGCTCATTGCCAAATTTCTCACTATAGGTAAGGCTCATTTCTAGTTGGGATCATTTCCCGACTATTACAACCAAAGATATAAAGGCTCACTACCAAAAAGAGAAACACTTACTACCAACAAAAATAGGCTCACTACCAACAAAAAATGACTCACTACTAGAAGAATGATGAAAGGAAATCCACCGTTGAAATAATTGTCACCGACAATGACTTCAGATAAAATCTCACTATTTGTTTCCTTTGTTCATATACCTTCATACACTTCACAATGTCTATATTTTTAGATTCGCATTCATCACGCTTGCTTCTATAGACACATAAAAATTTCCTCTAATAATATTAATTTTTTTTATCAATATGTGGATCCATTATTAGTACCATTATCCATTTTTATATTCATCTCATATTTATATTTCATGCATAACCATTTTATAAATATTTACCATGGATCTCATTAAATCATTTATAAATATATAATCATTAAAATATTATTTATCCGTAATCATTCATCCATATTCATAAACTCCATTTGCATAATGATTTATCCATTATCATTTATTTATTCATATGATCATTAAAATATCCATACATTTATATATTTGCATATTTCCTTCATTTACCATTTCTGCATGCATTTCATTTTATCCCACATTCACCCTAATATTGGATCCACCCCTGAGGAGATATATTTAAACCTTGCCCTCTCTCATTTCTCAATCATCAAGCATCTACATTCTTTGCATTTTAGTTATCTTCACATCCATTTTGAATACTCTTTGTTTGCACTCTTTGCTTTGCATCCATTTCATCTTAGTTTATTTGCATGCTAGCATTCTAGTTTTATCATGCTTCATTTTGATATTCCATATCATTTATACTCAATCTTTTAATCTCCATTCACCATATCCTCTTGTGCACAATGATCTCAGAGAAAATTTATTCAATAACACAAAATCTTGGATGATAGGAGGGCATTAGAGGAAAAAATCCATTTGCATACATGTGTGTTTACTTAGTTTATTTTATTTGCATGTGTGTGTAGGTGGGAAAATACTCCATTGTTTGATGTTGGAACAAATCTAAGTCTTTGAATTC
Source organism: Sequoia sempervirens (assembly GCA_007258455.2). Taxonomy (NCBI): domain Eukaryota; kingdom Viridiplantae; phylum Streptophyta; class Pinopsida; order Cupressales; family Cupressaceae; genus Sequoia; species Sequoia sempervirens. The sequence continues at coordinate 19,165 of VDFB02384028.1, forward strand.
ATATACCCATTTCCTTCATCAACATTTGGCACACCCAATGGGACCTTTCCCTAGTTTGTCTATTGCTTCATTTTCACTTGATAGAAGTTTTGATGTTCTAAGTTAATCTGTTGAAGGTTTGTTTGCAGGTTTAACACTTTGTTTGTAGGAAAAATTTAATGGTCTTTGAATGGATAAACTTTGCACAACAAATTTTATTTGCTTTCACATAACCTCACCATCAGGCCTGAAATTTGATGGTCTATTTGACCGTTTTTTCAATTTTAGACCATATATTACAGCTGTAAAATTTATTAGACCGTATAGTTTGACTTGCTATATTTTTATTAAACCGTAAAAAAATATTATAAGCAAAATATAATATAGTATTTTAATTTATAATATATATCATTTTATAATTTTTATTATAAAATGGTAAATTAGTTTAGAATAGAATATAACTTTTTTGAATACTTTCTAATATGAATTTAGAAACTTTGACATTTTTATAATGGTTATCATTTTTTTATATTAATATATGTGATTTATAATATTATTATAAAAATATATATTAATTTAGAATCTTTTCAAAATAGAATATAATTATTTTAAACTTTTAATATATTTAACAAGATTTGTTTTTAATATAAACTTAGAAACTTTTGTTAATTGTTAATTATAACAAGGGATTTTTATATTTATTACTAATAATTATCATTGTTTTCTAATTTTTCAAGATATTGCATATATAAAAAAAAATTATATAAAAATTCATAAATTAAACAATTTTTTACAAGCATTTAAATGACCAAACTGTCATAAAATTTTCATATGACAGGTAGGGGTGACCATCAAATTCCAAACCTGCTCACCATGATTAAGTCTGTTGAATCAAGCTTGCTAGAGTAAAGATAAACAACAAAATTGTTTGAAATGTTTTCTTTATTAGTTAGTTTAGATTTAAGTTTTTTAATTTACATTTAAGTATTAAATTAAGTTTAGATTTAGATTTTAAAGTTACTAATTTAATTTAGATTTAATTCAGTTTAGATTCTAATTTAAATTTTAAATTTAAGTTCTAATTTAGTATAGATTTGATTTTTAATTTAGTTTAGTTTTTATATTTCTAATTTAGATTTTTCAAATTTTCTAATTTAGTTTAATTTTTAAATCTCTAATTTATATTAGTTTTTGATTTTTTTAATTTAGATTAGTTTTTAAATTTCAAATTTATTTTTTATTTTTTAGATTAAATTTCTAATTTAGTTTTTAATTTTTTTTAAGATTAGATTAAATTTCTAATTTATTTTTTATTTTTTTAGATTAGATTAAAATTTCTAATTTAGTTTTTACTTTTTTAGATTAGATTAAAATTTCTAATTTAGTTTTTACTTTTTTAGATTAGATTAAAATTTCTAATTTAAGTTTAGTTTCTACTCTTTTAATGTAGTTTAGATTTTTAAATTGCTAATTTAATTAGATTTTTAGTTGTTAGTTTACTTTAGATTTTAAAATTCCTAATTTAATTTAGTTTAGTTTTTAATTTAATCTAGTTTTTAATTTAGTTTAGTTTTTAAAATTTCTAATCTAGTTTAGTTTAGATTTAGAAGTTTCATAATTTTGTTCTAAGTTAAGTTTCTTAGTCTAGTTTTTACTTTAGATTTTTTTAGTTAATTTTTTTTTTAAATTAGATTAATTGGACTTTAGAGTAAATGTGAATTTTTCTTTTAGTTTAGTTTCTTTTTAATTTTGAGGTTAATTTAGTTAAGTTGGTTTCCTTTGAAGGTTCACATGACAAAGATTTGAAAATCTAAAACTCTTATTTGTTGAAGACTTAAATTTGAAATTACTACTGGCATTTGATGCAAGACGCTTGTCAAAGACTTGATTTTGAAACTGATTGTCTTTTAGATTAGAAAACATTTTGTTTGGTGCTTAAATTGAACAACTATCTTCTTTCCATGTAGATTTAACTAGGGGGTTAATAAACCATTATTTGTTGTGCTTGTAAAGATGGTAGGGGTATTTGTAGGATCATGGAAAAAATAAGCCCTTAAGTGGCAAAAAATTTAGAAAAATCAGAGTTAGGAAACTTGATGTAAAAATTTGAATAAATTATCTATATTATTTCAAAAATCTGTAGCAAATTGAATGTAGTTTCTAAACTAGTA
>VDFB02384029.1:0-14649 GCA_007258455.2 Sequoia sempervirens
AAAATATATATTCCTTAATATTTTTTAATTTTAAAAAGAGTTGTATATTATAAATTAGTATAAAGCATAGATTATATGTAATGTTATATTTAATAATATTTAAAAAAGAAGATGTTGGATTTATAAGTGTATTGAGTAAATTAAATATAGGTGATTTATATTTATAATGAAAATACATGTTTTTATTATAATTTAATAGTTTTAAATAATTAAATAATAATAGTTTTAGGATTTAATGTTTAGATTGGAAAATAAATTTAGAATTATAATTGTAAAATTACATAATTTAAATGAAATTTGGATGGAGAAATTTATTGTAAGTAAATCTTGAGAAGTGATTCACTAATGTGTAGAAAAATAAGACTTTGTTAAGATGAATGATTTTGGATTTGTTAACTAAGATGAATGATTTACATGTGTAGAATTGATCTTGTTGCATAAGATTAAACCTAACCCATACAAGTGAACTAGTAGAAATTTGAATAGAAAATTCTCCTCACTATGATATACTTGTGTCTAAAGTGGTGTTGTGTAAAGAGACATTATATGGGAACTCTCTATGCAAATATTTGATCTCTCCCTCTCCATCCCTCTATCTCTCTATCTCCTTATCTACTTTTGCCTCTATCTTAATCTCTAGATTTATCTTCCACTCTTTGTCTTTATCTATTGATACTACTCCCTCTCTCCTTCTTCCTTTTCCTAGACTTTTATATCTATATATCTCTATTGTCCTATCTATATCTCTCTCCATATTTATCTTTTTATCTCTCCCTCTCTCTCTATCCCTCCATCTCTCTCAACCTATGTTATTCATTATCACTCTGCCCTTCTATATTTTACAAGTTATATCTATCTCTAGATATATCTCCCTCTTTTATCCCTATCTCTCCTTTCTATTACTCCCTCTTTCTATATATCTCCCTCTCTCCCTCTTCCTCTCCCTCTCCCTCAATATATATTTATCTATCTCTCTCTCTCCCCTCTTATCTCTCTCCTTCTCTACCTATATCTCTCCCTCCCTCCTTTCTTCTCTATCTCACCCATCTCTATCTCTTTATCTCTACCACTCTCTCTCTTAATCTTCCCATATATATATCCTCTCTATAACTCTATCTCGCCATATCTATATCTCTCTCTATCTCTCCCTCTCCCTCTTCCTTTATATCTCTATCTCCTCCATATCTCTCTCAATAATTCCTAGGTCTCCTTATTAATCTATCTTTATTTCCACCTTTACCTCTCTCTCTATCTTTCACTCTCAAGTAATCTCACAATATTGAGTCCTACTTTTGGAACAATGAATTTTTTGGAGGGAGGAGGGATGATTTAGTAGAACACCTTCATTTGAAGAAATATCTTTGAATAAAGGACCAACTGCTCAAAGTTCTACATGTAGAAGACCTTCGTTTGAAGGTTAACCTTCAAAACAAAGATATGATCTATATATGAATATTAAAAGGAAGGGATAAAGAGAGTCACAAAATTTGTTTTAAAAATCCAAAGAACTCATAACTAGGGATACAAAATTGTCGATTAGGGGTAAAAGCACAAATCCGTGTCACACCTTTTAAAGGAAACAACCAACACCAATCCAAATTTTAATATTGAATCACTAAAAAGTGACATATATGTTTTGAATTTTGAAATAATGTAAACTAATTAAATATATTTTTTTAGTATATTTATGCTTGTATTTTTGTTTTTAAATAAAAAAATTGAATATAGTTTTTTTATAAATTGACACTATAATTTAGTTGGCAAAATGAAAATGAAGTTACATGAGGATGACAACCTTTTTAGAGTAATTTTTTATTTTGTCTCATAGTTTTTTATATATGTTTATAACTTGAAACTTAATACATCGTGTTTTTTTTCATAATTTTTGATAAATATATATTTTTTAAATAAATATTAAAATGTGTGCATATTAAAGAAACGCTAGTTGAGCAAAATTTCAACATCAAAATTTTTATATTATATATATTTATCTAAAATGGAGAGAAATAAAATTATATCTATTGATATAGATTCTTTTATCTAGTCCATCATATTTTTTTTCAAATTTTTTTAAGAAGTTTTTATTATTTTTCCTTGACATGGTAATCAAATGAAATATTTTGTGTTGATAACTGTAGTAAAAGTAAAAAAAGAAAAAATATACATAATAATTTAATTATTAATATATATATTTTTTGACAAGCTAGACTTTATGGATCTACAAAGGGGTATTTTTTATATTTTTTTAAAGAGTGTGTTATTTATGGCAGGTAGAAATTGTTGACACATCAATTTTTTTCAAATAAATCTATTTTTTTAGTAAGAATTTGTTTTAGAAAAACTTTCCAAAAGAACTTATAGTTAGGGATACAAAATTGTTAGTGACTAATTGGAAGCTTATCAAGAATTGTCAAAAATCCTATTTTTAATCTTTCTCAATTTAATAATAGTCAAACATAAAAATATAAATTGATTATATATATGCCACTATGCATGTAGGATAAAGAACAAAAATGCTAAAATAAAATTTATAAGTGCAAAATTCCTAGTCTATAAGGAACTACACTCTAGTGTGTATATTCAACAATGGAATAGTGATAGACTTCAAGAGATTTTTCAAATAAATAGAAGAAAAATGGTAGATAAAATTGCTTAACTACATTACCAACCAAGTGAGAGGAAGAGAATGAGAGCATGAAGATATTAAGATAATATATCAACCTCTTTCCTTGAATAAATTTTAGTTATGAAGTATGTAACAAAGAGAGAATAGAGGAGAAAGAACAGTTTTTTTTTGAGTTGTTGGAGAAGTAAATCCAAGATTGATTTTCCAAGAAGCTCTTTTCATAGTTGAAGGATCAAATTTCAGCTAAAAGATGTTTCTTTAGTAGAAAATTTTATGATAGATAACATTAGAAAACTAGCTAGAAATACCAACAATTAGATTTGGTAAGCTCACAAGATAATAGCACAATGGGCATGCATCACATTAGCATCCTAAAAACAATCAAAATTTGGTATGTAGGTCTAGACAAGTGGAAATAATCTAGATGTGATCAAGAAATTTGAAAATTTGTAAGGAAAATAGTGAAAATAGATTTCTTAATACACACTAAAATATGCTAAAGAAGTAGAAGTTAAAGTGAGAGAAAAATGAACTATTATCATGACTATTAGTGTGCATTAAGACATCCACTTTTCATTCTTATAATCATTATACAACATGCATCACTAATACATGATATATCCTTGCTAGATTGATTTCCATCACTCCTGAAAATCGCAAGCTCATGATAGAGCTCATAAATGTATAACATACATGTATCTAATAAACATGGATAGACGCTAATTAACTCCATGAGAATAGAAAGGGTAAGACATGATGGAATAAATTCTCCATTAAAAACAACATTTTTCTTAAAAAAAACTTAAAGACTGTTCAAGTAATAGTCGAGTTACTTTTGGAGTTGTTCTCTTAAGGACAGAAGTGGTTGTTAACTGCCCTCTTTTAAAACAATAGAACTCAACTGTTTTAAGATAAAATATCATAAATAAAGAATTGCATAGTTTTATAGGTAGGTACTTAGTGTTATAAATATTATAGTGTTGATTTTAGAATTATTCTTCTTTCTCTTCTGTGTTTGGTTCTTTATAAACAGAAGTTTGGCTTCATTTGCCGGGGCAGGAATAACTAGACTGTATATGATGTTTATTTTATGTTGAGAACATACAACTTATGAATAATAATTCTTTATTTCACTCTGTGTATTCTAATTTTCAATTTGAAACATCCAGATATAAGCGTTAATCTGTAAGCAGCGAAATTGGTCTACATTGAATAGTCGCAGTATATTATGGTTAACGTACCTATTGTTTGCATTAAAGATTCTTCCCAATGTAATCAGTTGGCACATTACTTCCTTGGTCGGCAGCCGACGGTCTAGATGCGAAACGAGTAATTATCTTAATGAATAAGTTAAAACGGATAGGCGGAACCCAGTGGAAGAGCCTGAAGTCAATGCTTTTACATTACACATTATTATCAGTCAAAGATTTTCATTATTTGTGAGAAGGAAAGAAGGAAGATTTGAATCGACCCACTTGAGTTCCGACCTGTGGTAGTTCAGATAGATTATAAATCTGTTTATTTTTCATTTCCATCTGCCTTGCGAAACTGTCAACGTTACGTTTGAAAGCGTCGCCATTGACGTCGTCGAAAATATTTAATGAGCATTGAAGGAAGTTGCAGTTAACTAATAAAGGAGTTGAATGATTCATATCGGTGGGTTGTACAATCCAGTCTGGTCTATAGGACTTTGATAGTATTTAAAAGAAATCAATTGTAAATAGTATAATAGCATTTTAGCTTAAAAATATAATAAATAATAAAGTTGACCAAATATTAAGCTTTTCTTTTTTAAATCAATTATATTTTATTAATAGATATAGACAATGTTTATAAATGCACATTATAAATCAATATAAAATACATAATCTAACTAATTATATATTAAATATAAAGATTTAATAATCTTTAATTTATAAGTTTATTGTGAATTAAGAATAGTAATTTATATTTGTAATAAAAATAAATGGTTTAATAATTGAATAATAAAAATTTAAAGTTTTAGAGTTTACATTCAAAGAATAAACTTTGAAGTGTATATTATAAAATTATATAATTTAAATGTGGCATTTAGTTCAAAATTTGAAAGGAAATATTTATTGTCTAAGATGTTGATAATTGATTTGTCAATATGTAGAAAAAATAATCTTTGCCAAGATGAATGGTTATAGATTTTTTATCTAATTATACCTCACTTTGGTTCAAATTGATGCATGTAAAATTAAATTCGGTGTATGGAATTGAACTTAATATATGAAAGTGGATCGATATAAAATAGATAACTATAGTATATGTTCCCGACATGTTACACATGCACTTGAAATGAAATTTTGTGCATGCACTTGAAGTGAAATTTTGTGCCTTGCAAGGTTTTGTTTTCCTTTAGTCAAGCCCCTCTGTGGAGCAATTTAATAGTAATGAAAAAATATCCAATACATTATACAAAAATGGATATGTGAATGGAGATGGGAAAAAAGCTAATCAAAATCAACTTAAAATATCAAATATTTACCATGATTAACATTACATGTTCATCATGAAATTTTCTTAAAACACCACTACAACATCAATCTAGTTTTATCTTTCTAATTATATTTTCTTTATAAATTGAAAAAACTAAAATTCTAATTTATTTATTTTTACATTTATTAGTATAGATTCATTTCTTGATCCATTCATTCGAACTTGAGAAAAATATATGCTCACTATCCATGCTTCATTATATATGTAATAAAAGTTAATAGTTGATAATTATTTTTGTGAAAATTACAATGCACTTTTTAAGATGTGTTCACTTAAATAATTTTAATAATAATAAAATTAATTAAAAGTTTTAAAATTGTCTTACTTAAAAGGTAAAAGACAGGTTTTGAAGGGGCCCGAAACCCTTTACAAAGGGGAGAAACTGATATATAAAGAAGAAACCATTACACAACAATCAGCCCAACAACAACAAAAAACTATCCAAAAAGACAGAAACTAGACATCAGCCCTACATATTATTCAGGATCTCCACAACTTCCATTTCATTTTTAGCCATCTTGTGCACATTCTCCAAAATATCCGATGCCTCAATAGAAGCACCAGCCTGAGCTTTCATTTTGTTCCTAGTTTGAACCCCCGGCCCACCAGTCTTAACCTCATCAATCAAAACAGTACCTTTACCCACAACTTTCTAACCTTCACCAGCCATAGTTATCAGCTTACCACCAACCAAAACACCATCCACATAAATGTTATTCTTTTTCTTTTTCATCACAGGTGAAATAACCTTAGCAGAGACCGAAATATCCACACCCATAGAAGCATCACCCTTTTTCATAACAACATTCCTAATATCATCAATTTTTTCCTCAAGAGCAAAGAACCTGCTCTCCCAATTCTTTTTCAAACTAGTAGTCTCCTCAACAACAGTATAAGCAACAGTTTTAAGAGACTCCATCACATGATCAATCTGGGTTTGGAAAAAAATATCCTCAACCTTACTAGCAACACCTCTTATTATGATATTAGTCCTATTAATCTCATGAAAAAACCATTTAAATAGTTTAAACAACACATTGGCAGAATCATGGGCCGAACCCAACACATCAATCTTCTCACTATAAAAATTCTTAATACACTTACCAATTGCCACATCCTCATCAGGAGTACAAGGAGGATCTCTCTACTTAGAAACATCCTTACCTTTACTAGCAGGAATGGGGGTCTTCAACATCCGCATGGAGCAGGCAATTTCCTCAACGACCTCCTTCCTTTTTTGCATCCTATCTGAAATACCCACCTCCTCAGCAACTACACCCCTTTCCCTACCAAGATTCAACAATGCAAACACAACACTAGTAGGAGCCTTTCCAACAACACCACCAGCCAGAGTTAAAGGGAAACCCTTATCCAAAAAAGGGTCCACACTCCATACTTTACATTTCTGGCTACCAACATCAGCATCCTACACAATTCTGCTGGTAGGGGGAGGGGAAGAAGCTTCCCCATAAAGGTCGCATTTGTTCTTACCCCTCCTAATAGGAATCTCCTCCACCTCATCACTACAAGTCATGTAGCCTGCTTTGTCCCCCAACTCCTTTTTTCCACTTTTGCCCATAACAGGGGAGATGGGGCCCTCTTCCAGAGAAGCATAAGAATCCAGAACATAGTCAGCATCACCATCCCTGTCCGACTCCAAATCCTCATTCAAAATAAGCTTCCTCCTCTTATTCTTCTTACCACCCCTTTCATCCTCCAAATTCGTCTCATAACCCTCCCTGGGCTTAACAATTTTATCCTACAAGGTGACAAGGGTTTTTTGAACATCAAGAGCTATGACATGCTTGTAAATAAGAAGAATCAACCATGCATAGAGAATGGGGTTATTGGGTTTTTTTAAATGCTCCTTAATCCCCAAATCCAGTGACATAAGCAAATAATATGGGAAATAAACCCATTTTTTGTGACAGAAATGGTTGAGCAGAAGAAAATGATACATATTGATCATAGTATACCTTCCTTCTAGAGTAACATACCTCATAATTTCCTCAAACACCTCACGCCAAAGAGATTTCAACGAGCTCCACTAATACCCACTACTCTTAGCCGTCTTCAAGTCAGCCACTTCATTCTTTTTGAAGAAAATATTCATAGCTACATGTGCTTTCTTATCCATAAAAACCTTCATACCCCGCACGACAAGGCCAGTAATCTAGGCAATAAATTCTTCATCCAACACAATCTCCCCCCCTTTCAGGATCATAGACCTCTCCTTCTAACCTTGAACAAATAAATCTAAAACTTGGGGGCTATTCCCATGCAAATTTTCCATGTACAGAGTAAGGCCACCCTTCTCAAGGACTTCCCAAACCTCTTTCTTCTACTTCACAGTCTCACATGACCTTGACTCAGCCCTATATCTATCCCCTCCCATGGCAGAAAAATTGACACACAGAGACCCAACACTCAGCCAAAAGCACTTGCAACCAAGGCAAGAGCCAAACAAACTAGCCTTGGAAAATCGAAGACTCTCGAAAAAAAGGCAAAAAATGCCTAGAATCTGTGTGAAGTCAGCCTCCAGACAAAAATGCAATAATGAAGCGTAAGCCTTTTAAAATCCATCACTTCTAATCAAATCTTGAACAACCTTAGTCATGAAAATCAAGCACGTGACTAAGGACAACCAACCTTTCATTTGACATAAAATATTAGCACTCATTATTAACAATGGTAGATGCCTCAAATGGAATAGTGTCATTTAACTCCCATTCCTTACTCTCACGAACACCATAGTTGGCAAAAAAATTTGCCAGCTTATTTCCTTCTCTCAAGACATGGGAAATGTAGACATTATCAAAAGAATTGATAATATTAATAGAATCCCTAACCTTGGCCTCAATTGTCCAAGGAGGGGAAATATTCTTCAAATTATTAATAAAATTCAAGGAGTCACCCTCCAGCCAGACCTTGTGATACCCTTTTCATTGTGCCAACTTGAGACCATGATAGGCAACAGTCACGTCCTCAAAGTGGTTTGTCTGGGCTCCCAAAGGGAGCACCACCACTGAGACAAGCCTACCATTAGAATTTTTGATGACTCCCCCACAACCTGCAGGTCCCATATTTCCTTTAGCTGCACCGTCAAAATTAATCTTAACCCAACCATCCGAAGGCGCCTTCCACACAACCTCATCTCTGGAGGATTTCCCTTTAGAAATAGGGAGAGATATATCACACGACAACTTCCAATTTTGGGCAATTGATATATTAGAGGAGCACAGGTTAATCCTTTGACCAGTATAAAAAGAAGTCCCAACAATGAAGTTCTCTTTAATAGCTGCACTAATCTTATGGGCAACATTTGAAGCTGGAATAGCAACATTTATGAAAATTTTGTTATTGCGTTCCAACCATAGCCCCCAAATAACATGAGGCAGAAAAAGGGACCATAAAATATGCAAGGCCGGATTAGAAGGACCAACCCATTGGAACCATAAATCTCTGATAGATCCCAGGAAGACCTAGCTAAGATTCCACAATGAAAGCACATGGTTCCAGATCACACCAACATAACTGCACCCAATCATCAAGTGACAAGTATTTTTTGCTTCCTTTTCACAAAGAAAGCATTTGTTGGGCATAACAAAACCTCTTTTAATCAAGTTATCAGTAGTGAGAATTTTATTCTGACAAAAGAGTCAAAAGAAAATATTTATCTTGGGGATCAACCTAGAAGACCAATCAGAGGCCCAAAAGGGAGGCGGGCCAACAAAAGGATCACTCATATGAAAAGCCAAAGCAACATAAAAGTTACCCACAAAGGAAGGTTTCCAAACAAACTTATCAAGAGAGGGGGTAGAAGAGATATGAAACGATGATAAAGCTCTATATAAGCCTTCCAGACCCAGATCCACCTCGTGCAACTTCCTCCAACAACCACTTTCAATATAATCAACAACAAATCTATGAAATTGTCGCAAATAGAGGTCCATAAAGGGATTAGCCCAAGGAAGATCTTTAAGAGGCCCATTAGCCAACCAATTATCATCCTAGAACAAAATAGTCCTCCCATTTCCCAACTGCCAAAAGAGACCCTTAGCAATAAGCCTTCGAGCCTTTAACATACAGTTCCATAGCACATAACCATTTGGGGGAATAAAATCTTGAGAAAAAATACCTCTAATCCCAACATCTCCATAAAGGTATTTACTCCACACAATCTTTGCCCACTCACTTTTCGCCTCCAAAAGGTTCCATAACTGTTTACCCAATAAGGCTATATTGAATGTTCTAGTTTTGCGAATTCCAAGTCCAACATCCCTTTTAGGCCCACAAACATCATCCCAAGCAACCAAATGAGTTATTTTCTTATCTTCAACACCAGTCCACAAGAATTTTTTCTAAATTCCCTCCAAAAGATCCACATATTTCCTTGGCATATGAAAAAGATTAAGGGCATAAACTAGAATGTTCTGAAAGGTGGATTTGATCAGCTACACTTTTCTAGCTTGGCTCAAAAAAGCCCCCTTCCACCCAACCAATTTGGAATTAAATTTATCAATTAGACCCCTCCATAAAGAATCAGGAGCCTTAGAGCAGAGAGGAAGTCCCAAGTAGGAAGCCAGGAGTTCACCAATTTGACACTGAAGAATTCAAGCAATCCTATTATGTCTATCAAGCGGGGTATTAAAAAAGAAAAGAAAACTCTTCTGGAGGCTAACCTTCTGCCCATAAGTGACCTCATACATCTGCAAAATCCATTTAATAGCCTTAGCTTCCTTAATTGTAGCTTTCCTGAGCAAGAGAGAATCATCCACAAATTGTTGATGAGAACAAAGAAGGAGCTACCCCAAACATAAGACCAGAGTTGAAAAATATTTGAATAAGACACCCCAAAGACTCAACCATAATGATAAACAAAAATGGAGAAATAGGATCCCCTTGCCGAAGGCCCCTGGAGCAATCAAAAAGAGGAGAGGGAGAACCATTGATGAGCATCGAAAACCTCGGGGTCAAAATAAGTTGAAGCACCAAAGCCACCATTCTCTCCCCAAAACCAAAGGAGATAAGAATTTTAAATAAAAAACCCCAGTCCACTCTTTCATAGGCTTTAAGTAAATCAAGCTTGAGGATAAACCCAACTTGTTTGTTAACAGTAAGAGAATGAATATTCTCATGCACAGTAAGAATGGAATCCAGAATCTACCTACAAGCCACAAAACCATTCTGTTGAGGAGAGATGATGAGAGGCAAGATTTTTTGCAACCTCAACGCCAAAACCTTGGAGAAGATCTTAAAGATAGAATTACACAAACTAATAGGATGAAAATCCTTAAAGGACGCTACCCCTGAATTTTTGGGAATCAGAACAATAAAAGAGGAATTCACTTCCTTCAGAAGAGCACCTGACCTAAAAAACTTCTTAGTAGCTACAACAACATCTTTAGAAATAATTTCCCAAAAGGATTGAAAGAAAAACATGGGGAAGCCATCAAGGCCCGAAGCCTTATTACCTTCAAAGGAAAAAACAACACACCAAATTTCCTCCGCCGAAGGAATACAAACCAGCTGCTAATTCATCTCTTCATCCACCAACTGCAAAATATCCCTCAAAATATCCTGTTGATGCGCCAAATCAAGCTCTCCCTCAACTGACAACAAATGAGCAAAATAGGAGGCCACAACATTCTACAGATCAACATCCTTCTCCAAGGCTTGATTATTATAATTAATCAGATTTATCTTGTTTGAGGCCCTATGTTTCAGCGTTGACATATGGAAGAACTTAGTATTTCTATCCCCACTTTTCAACCATATGATCCTCGACTGATGTTTCCAAAATTCTTCCTCCTTTGTGATGATATTATGCAGTTTAGAAAGAAAAACATTTTCATTCAAAATTAGATCCTGATCATACCCATATGTTTGGATAACTTGCTGAACATAATTAAGCTCCCAAGAAACCCCATCCTTTTCCAAGAAAATGTGACCGAATGAGGTATGGTTCCATTTCCTAACATTAAACTTCACATTAGCTAGTTTTTTAACAACTCTATACATGGCCGACCCATCCACATTTATACTCCACCAATCCTAATTAAATTTCCAAGATCTGGGTGACAAGTCCACATTTTCTCAAACCTAAAAGGGAAGTTCTTCATACCACCCAACAAGTCCACCGACAGAGCCAAAGGAAAGTGATCCAAACCCACTATGGTAAGGGCTGAAAGAGAGCAAGAATAGTGGGCCAACCACTCAGGATTCAAAAGAGCACGATCCAACTTAACCTAAATAAGGGCATTCCCAACCCACCTATTCGACTAGGTATAGGAAGCCCCTTTCAAATCCAGATCAAGAAGAGTCAAGTCATTAATAAACTGCATAAGATCAAATCGACTATCATCCACATTCTGTGAACCACCCAACTTATTAGCATCATATAATGGGGTATTGAAATCACCAATAACCAGCCAGTTATCCACATTATAAGAAGCTTTAAAAGAAGCCAAACCTTCCCAGAGCCTTTTTCTATCCCGCTTACAATTAGGCGCATAGATATTAGAAAAATTCTAGGAGAACTTATCATGCAAATGGAAAAAGGAAGTGGCCACATGATTACTATCATTCAACACCTCCACCCCTCTGATAGCCTGAAGATTCCAAAAGGTCACTATCCCTCCAGAGGCACCAACCGCCTCAAAATAGTGCATAGCGTAATCCTTAAAAAGCTTTAGTTTCAATCTAGAAAGTTTATCCCTTCCCATTTTAGTTCTTGTATAAGAACAATATTAGGATGATGATCTCTTACCAATTTAGCCAAGAGATCATGCTTGTGAGGGTGATTCAAACCCCTCATATTCCAAGAGATTATCTTCATGAGTATTTATGGACGGTGCTCTTAGAGCACATATCCAGCAGAGTTCTCTGCGTACCATCAACAATATCCATCTGGCTCTCCTTCTCCCTAGTCACATTATTAAGTGGTCATCCTCCACCCCTCGGCTCAGACCTGCAATCTGACCTTTGCCTATTCCTCGTCACAACTCTTGGCGAAGGAGAGTATTTCTTCCTGGTCCGACCATGAACTTGAGTATAGGGCAGATTATCTACTTCCTCCAACTCCTCAACCTCTTTAACATCATGCTTTAACTCTAGTCCCTCAATTTTTGACATCATACAAAGAGAAATCCCCCCCCCCATGGGGAGAACCAGAAACAACTAACGCAAAATAATTTTCCTCAGCCACCACAGATCTATCATCAACAAAACTAGGGGATGAGCATACCTTATAATTTAGACCCACATCCTAAAATAAATCACCTTGGACAGGTTGACAATCCATCACCTTATCCCCCTCATCCAAAAACATCTCCTCTGAAGTCACCACGGGGGGCACACCAACAGGCACCTCCTTTTGAGCAGGAGGGTCTGCCACCACCTCCTAAGCAGGAACCAAATCCACTTCCTTAATAGGAGGTTTCTCCACCTCCTTCCATTGTTTAGTTATTTGCTTAGGAGCTTTAAGAGGACACTTTTTAGCCTAGTGTCCAACTTTTTTACAGTGAAAGCAAGCAAAGGGGTTCATCTCAAATTCAACTGACTGCTCCCACACCCCCAACTTGGAATTAATCTTAACCAGAGCAGGTAGGTCCGCAGTTTGCTCAACGTTCACACAAAATCTAGCATAAACTGGCCATTTCCTAGAAGCAGTCATTTGGTTAATCAACAAAAAACAACCAAACGTACTGGCAATCCCTTTAAAAACCTCCTCATCCCAAAACTCCAATCGAAGGCCAAGAAATCTAACCCAGACTGGAGCAGCTGAGAAGGAGCACAAGTTTGGATTAAAGCTCGTTCCCCACTTCTTAAGCATCAGTGAGGGCTTTCCAAGGAACCAAGGGCCACCCATTAGTGCCAACACCAAATCTTCCTCACAACTGAAGGAGAAAGAGAAGAAACCTTTAGCCATAGCAGCCACATCAACTTGTCCCTTAGGTTTCCAATGATTTACAGTAAACTTGCGGACCAACTCAATGTGAGGCCGAGGACCAAAAAATTTACCCAACAACGCCAAGTCCATATTTGAAATTCTTTATTAAAATTGTTACGAACTACATTATCTTAATTAAATTTCTACTAAAGAGTCTTAAAAATATACTTGATGAACTAATAAGAAGAGAGAGAATTCCTAATTATATATTATATTTTAGTGAAAAAGCATAAGCACCTCTTAGAAATGTAATCATTTGATCTAGTTATACTTCATTATTAAAAATGGTTATCAATTTAGAAACTAGATTTGACAATTCTACAATTCTTCTTCTTCAAGTAATCTTTAAATTCGAAGCACAAGAATATTCAAAGTTTAAATTTTGTTGATTTTAAAATAATAGTGGTCACTTAATTTCTCTTTTTTAGCCCCTATTTTCATGTTCTTACCACATGTAGTATTATTAGCATAATGTAAACATGTGAGAAAAATTTGATGTATTTTTTAGTTTCCATGGATTTACAATGAATGTTCTTGGATCTATGTCAAGGTTATGATAATGAATTAGGAAAATTTATTAAATATAAAAACAATGTACAAAAATCCATATAAAATGTGCCAGGTTAGTTCATAATGGATACTAGAGAAATATTTGTAAGGTTATATTTAAATTTAGGAAGAAATAAAAAATTGAGACTTAGATCTAGTCATGCTAAAGTGGCTTAGGTCAATTCTTCACTTAGTAGTGGATAGTGAATCTTAGAATTAGAATTAGTTCCAAGGGATGAGTGATTACTCAAATGAATCAAATTAATTTAATGAACTAAATTAAATGCAATAATATATTATTACATTTTTCTTCCACTTTGACATGCAAGAAAATAAATATGAGGATGCATGTTAAAGTAAAAGTAGTTAACATGGAAAGTAAATATTTTTCTAACACTCTATGACTATAAATATGGATGACGATTCTTCTATACTCCTCAAAATAAGTGTTGTATCAGAGATCTACAAAATAAAAAAAATACATAATGTGTAGCATCTATCACACATTTAAAGTAATCATTAGAAACATGTTAGAACTTACTTAAAAATTATCTTTAAAAATGGTAATTTAAGGATAAAGGAACCAAGAGACTACATCTAAGTAAAAAAAATGGTAGGAATCTGAAAAAGAAGAAATTTAATATGATTCTAATCAAGAAAAATATTGAGAAAGGTCCATTAAATTGATTGTGAATAAAAAAATACTAGTGCTCATAAATATATTATTTTAATAATATATATAAAATAGGCCAAGAGATATCCTTCTCGAGGCGTCCATTGCACTTTTATGTGACTAATTCATTATAAAATAGAAGTCTTGAGAAGGATATATCTTGACGTATTATATATATATATATATTATTAAAATAATATATATGTGCTAGTTTACATACAAAGCTATTTGTCGTATTTTGTAATTGAATATTAATCCTAACCTTAGTGAAAATTTAACCCTAATTGAATATAAACCCTACTAGTGTCCCTAATTAATTACTAATTA